>JARHVA010001567.1:715000-752500 GCA_037957365.1 Torreya grandis
GTTTTTGCATCTATTTTCTATCTAGTGTATAGATGCCAATTAGACATGTATTTATACAGTTATGTAACTTGTGTGGATATGAAAATGTGATTAGGTTGACCTTAGGATGGGTACACATTTGAAAAATCATTCATTGGTAACAGTTATGGATAATAAAATTAGCACCCAGTTGGGACACTAGTGCCATGTGGCTATAGTTTTCCAAAAGTGGGATAATGTCCACTTGGTTGAATACTAAGAAATTTGGGTTGATATCTAGGAAGATAGTTTTGGGATTATGTTTTGACTGACTGAACTTGACTATGGTTTGCTCAATGATTTAAAAATTATGTCTAAGCATCTAGGATAGGTCTAGGGCTACAAAGATAGAATGGTAAGTTTTGCGGGGGTTTATTTTGATGATATTTTAATATTTACTAAGAGTAAAGAAGTTCACATAAATCATTTGATAATGGTATTATAATTGTTAATAAAAGAGAAGCTCTATGTGAATTTTAAGAAGTGCATTATTATGTACAATAGTTTAGTATTTTTGGGACTTATAGTTTTAATAGTTTAGTAATGATAATTGTTAAGTTTACTATCCCAACAAGCATCATATAGATAAGAATATTCCATTATTTATAAACTATTTTTAAAAAGTTTATTAAGAATTCTAGAAATCTTGTTTAACCAATAATAAATTATATGAGAGGAAAATAATTTGCATGGATAAAAGCAACAATAAAAATCTTTGAGTTGTTGAATAATGAATTTACAAAAATGTTTATTTTAGAATTAATATATTTTATCAAAGTTTTTTAGGTTTATTGTGATGTTTTGTTTGTCAAAATTGGTGATGTATTGATTCAAGAAGGAATCTAATAGTGTATTTCAATGAGAACTTGAATGTGGTAAGAACAAAGTATTCTATGTATGGTGTTAAATTTTATGCCATTACACATGCATTAAGATATTATAGGAATTACATAGTGCCTAAGGAGTTTATCCTATTTAATTATCATGAGGATTTGAAGTATGTGAACACTCAAAAGAATTTAAATAGTAGGCATGTCAAATAGATGTCTTTTTAGCAGGGTTATATTTTGTTTGTTGAAGTATAAACTAGGAAAATAGAATCATGTAGTTGATGCTTTGAGGAGGTGAGTGGGGTTGATAAATACTATGGAGAGTGAAGTAGTTGGATTTAAATTTATTATATAATTATTTGATATTGATCCAAATTTTGACAAGATAGTTGAGCAATCCAAGAATCCATTGATAGTTGGTACAAGTAATGTTTATGCAGAGTATATTATGCATGATGGTTATCTCTTCAAAGGGAAACAATTATGTATTCTAATTGGGTCTCTAAGAGACAATATTATAAGATAGCTTAATAGTGTTGGCTTGGATATCATTTTTTTAAAGAAAAAGATAATATATTTTATACAGGATAAGTATTTTTGGCTAAAGATTAAGAAATATGTGACAAGATATGTTTCAAGGTGAGGGTTATGTTATTGAATAAAAGACATGAAAATAATATTGGGTTATACATGCCATTAATATTTTTAAGAGGAGCATGGATAGATTTGAGTGTGGATTTTATGTTGGGATTGCCAAACACACAGAGAGGTAATGATTTAATTTTTATTTTTATAGACAGTTTCTAAGATGGTTCAATTTTTACATATAAGAAAACTAATGATGCCATTAGATTTACAAAACTATTTTTATGTATATTTTATATTGCATGAAGTTCCTAAAACCATCACATCAGATAGTGACATAAAATTTCTAAGACATTTTTTGAGGAATTTGTGGAGGAAAATGGGTACTAAGCTATAATTCAATTGTGCATACCATCCCCAAATAGATGGATAGACATAATTTGTAAACAATATCTTGGGAAAGTTGTTGAGATGCATAGTTGGAAAAAATCCAAAGCAATGGGACTTGGCTTTACCTCAAGATGAGTTTTCATATAATAGTTTAGTGAATATATAAATATAAAAATCAGGATTTTAATATTGTTAATGAGATAAATCCTATGAATGTTGTATAAATGGTATAGTTACCTATTTTAAAATGAGTAAGTGATGATGCAAAAGTATTTGCAAAACATATACAATAGTTATAATAAGTTAATAAAAATGTGAGAAATTAATGAGAAGTATACAGAAATATTATATGTTAGAAGAATGTTAAACATATTTTAATAATGATATATAGTTATGGTTTACCTGAGGAAAGAGAGATTGATGAAAGTTACATATAACAAGTTAACGTACAAAAAAACTAGACCATGCAGAATTATGAAGAAAATCAATGACAATACTTATGAGGTGAGTTTAATATATAATTCTAATATCTCTATGGTATTTAATGTTTCATATTTATATGATTTCCATGGATAATATGGTCAAGGTTAATAAAATGAAGATGTATATTGGAAATAGCATGTGCCAAAGAAGAAGAAAGAAAAGATAGTGCAGGTTCTAGAGAAAAAGATAATAAACACAAGGCAAGGATGTTATGATGTGTATTTAGTATAGTGAGAAGGATTACAATAGGAAGATAACACTTGGATTATATAATGGAATCTCAATAATAATTATAAGAACAAATGATAATAGTACAATCAGAGTAATGCATAAGAGCTCAGTTATTTTCAACCAAAGGAGAATGATGTAGAGAAAGAGGTCAAACTTCTGAAGACCATAAATTTTTATTTTTAACTCCATTTGATTCCATCTTCATGTCGAAATGACTGACTATGAAATGTTTTAAATATTTTTTAGAGGCCATAAGTGACCATCTGAGGGTCTGAAATTGCAGTTTAATTTTATTTTTAAGTTTTTTATAAATTTGTAAATTATCTATTTTTTCAAATGGACTTGAACTTCAGTTTAAATTCATATGATAGGTTAATTCTAGTGTTTAGTTTATTTTTATAAATTTTAAGATATGTGAGCACTTAAATGTGAAACATACTAAAAATAATAGGTCAAGTTTTATTTATTTTAGTGTTTTAATTTTGCATGTCAACTCTAATTCTAAGTTGAGACTTATTTATGCAAGGTTTTTAAATATTTAAATGATTTAATATGAATAAATATTGGTTATTTTTCATAATAATATCCTAATTTGAATTTTTATTTATCTTGATAGTATTCGGGGTCATTACATATAATATAATGGGTGATATCATAAAAATAATGAAAAAAATATATAACATGATGGGTAATGTCATAAAAATAATGAAATGACTTAAAATTCATTTAGAAAGAAAAAAATATATTTGAATTTTATTATAAATTACATCATAACTAATTTTATTAATTATAATTTTGATTGTATAAAATATAATTTATAATATTTCCATTGTATCCCTATATAATTTAAGATAATATTGATAAACTAGGATTCATTTCAATTTTGATTCATATGCAAACAAATAAATCACCTATAATGGAATAAAAAATAATATATTTATGCTCAAATGAGGGCATTGGAAAAAAAAAATAATATGCATTGGAGATTCTAGGAAATAGCTTGTCACACCTGACCTTTTATCATGAGAGAAAATTAAGAAACGAACTTTCATTGATCTACTTAGATTAATAGTTGTGAACTAAATAATTTTTTTTTGAATTTTAGGAAGGGATTTTATATTTTCTTTAATAATCTATGAAGGATGTATCATAATATCTAACTCAATACTTTCAAATAGTGATGAATGTATAATTAAAGTAGTTAAAGTAGTAGTTATAGAAGTATCATAGGTTGTGTTTGATAGATGAGATAAATAAATATTGAATTATCGGTGTAAATCAAGTTGATTAGATTAAATGAAAAAGTGTGGGGATGGATTTAGTTTAAAATTTTGAATGATTTTGTGAAATTTTAGAATAATTTAGAGTTTACTAATTTTGAGAGTAAATAAAAGGATATTGAGAACAAATAATATAGCTTGATAATAAATTAGACTATTTTGAGAAAATATAAATAACTCTAGATAATAAATAAAATGAATTTGTAATAAAATGGATTATATTGAGTGACAAAATGCCTAAGCCATAACAATAATATTTTTTCAATAGTTTCACTACTCTTGTGATTTCATGAAAAATAATTTTACTGGATGATTTCTCCAAACACTTTTACTATATAATTTCTCCAAACACTTTTGCCAAAGATTTTATCCAAATACCAAATTCTGACCGAGCACTTTTTCTAAAGACTAAGTTTAAGAGATCAAATATTGAAGAGTAAATTCTAAACATTTTCTCTAAAATGCAAAGTTTCTAATATCGAGAATCTTGAAGACCAAATTTTGTAATACAAATTCCAAATATTTCTCTAAAGAGTAAATGTTGAAATGCAAAATTATTGAAAACCTGTTTCCCAAAGAGTTATCTTGAGATGAACATAAATTACAAATAAATAAATACATGGTGGATAAATATATGAGGACCCAACTTGTAAATAAAAGTTTAGTATAAAACCAACAAATTAAACTTATGAAGAAAAGTCCTAAAGATTTATTTTGTGCAAAGGTTTACATAGGTACGAAAGTCTAAATATTTATGAAGGTAAAATTTTGAATAAAATTTGTGAATACTTATTTATACAAATTATGCGACTTCATAAACTATGAATGTTTAAAAAACCTATGTGAATGTAAAAGATGTGAAGAGTATTAATATGTTAAATTGAATGAACAAAACATGTTCATTTATGTTTTTTGAATAGTGAAGCTAGGTGAAACATATAAATTTATTATGAAAGAAGACTTCTAAGATAGTCCTAGACCTTTTATATTATATTGGGTCCCTATTGATAAAAATAATTTGATATGTTAAGCACAACAAATGGAGACTTACAGGGGAATACTCCCAAGTATTTGAGAACCCAAAACCTTTTGTTAACAATTCCAAATAAAACATGAACCATTTCAAAAGATAATAATTGAAAACAAAACTCTTAACAATAGTATACAACATACTTTTATTGATCATACCTTGGATCTATGTGTGAGGAAGTGATTTCATTTTCCTGTTGTTGTAAGGATTTTAGTAGACACTTAGAATAATTGTAGGTTTCATTTTACTTTTTGAGAAAACATATTTAAAACTTCAAGAAGCTCAAGATTTAATCTATTACAAGCCATGCCTCTATAGCCATGATAGATGTACCTTTGGTTCCTTTTCCTTTCCTTTTCTTGTATTTTCGTTCACATGATTTAGGATAAATTAATATTATTTCATCATTTGAGCCTTTGATCACCTGTAAATTTTATTTAGGTTTAATGGATCACTGTTTTTAGGATGCATTGATCTTTATTCTTCCATTTTTTTTTTGTATAATATTGTTAGAAGAGGGAGAGTAGAAACTATAGTGAATTATTATATATGAAAGAATAACATATACTAGATTATCCTTGCCAACTACATTCTTATTCAATCGTTATTAACAAGAGAGGTGCATGTGATCCATTGAATAAGAGAAAACTTTATAAAATTGTATGTAGTAATGAAAGCAGCATTTATATGCCTCATAAAAGCATTTAATGGTAACATGGCCATGATTAATTTTATTATTGAGTACTTGAATTATTAAAACCTTAAATAGAAGTGTGTAGAACATGCAAGTAAACAAATTGGTATGATTTGATTGATGTCTTTCCCATAGATTAAACTTTTATCTTCTGAACATGTATAGAAATTTAAATGGATTGGATACTTACTTGATCATACTGGGTAAATTCATTCATATTTCTAAAAAACAAGGAAAACATCTAATATAGAAATCAAGTAACTAAATTATGGAAAGTGAAATGCTAGAAATAGGAAATGTTAACCTATGAATTAGGGAACTAACTATTAAAGCAAAAAATCTAACAATGAAATAGTAAATATATTCTAATTATACTTTTATCACACCTTTTATTATTGAGTAACATTTATAGATGGTACAATGATTAGGTAGTACTTGAAAAAATGTTCATTGACTTGATATGTTATCCCATTGCCTTGGTGGTCTCTCAAATAGAAAACATTGTTAACTAGGATCTCTAAAATCTCATAAGGTCCAATCCACAAGGATTTCAACTTGTCATGCTATCATTTTTTTCATGGGATTTATCCCATAAAACCACCAAGTCATATATTTTGAATGCTTTTAATTTTTCTCTTTTGTCAAACCACCTTTTGAGTACATCTTGATGTTTACTAAAAGAATGTAAGGTTTCAGTCCTTGAATATTCCATCTCTATTATGTATAATAACCAAGAATCCAATTTTTAACATGGTTCCATGTATTATTTCATAAATTGATATGTTCATAAATTAAGCACGAATGGGAAAACTTTGTATTGTTCATATACAAGTAAGTAAGGAGAAACCTTGAGGGTCTACTTGTATCTTGTTTGATCATCCCATAGTACTTATATCAGTATGTTGTGTCAATATATATGTTTATTTGTTTCTAAATTTTTAATGGTATCAATTATATTTTTTCATTCTGCCAATTAATTTCCTTGTGCGTAATGGATATAAAATGACGTAATGGTGATTTGATTATCATGGGATTGTTAAGTGAATTCATCTAACTAGAATGTTAGACCATTGTCAAAAACAAAAGAAATTAGTGTACCAAATCTAATTGTGATGTTATCTTTTAAAAAGTGGATTATATCTTATGCTTTGAAATTCCTTGTAGTGACTGCTTCTATCCATTGTGTGTAACAATTTGTGGTAGTGAATACAAAATTATGTCCATCTAAAGAATTGGGGTTATTGACATCAATAAATTCCAAACCCCATTGATTGAATGGTCTTGCTTCAATAATAAGCTGAAAAGGCACTAACACATGTACCTTTCATTTTCCAAGTCTTAGCATTCATGGCATGTTCTTATGTGAACATGTGCATCTTTAAAGATGGTTGGATAACAATATCCCATTCAAAGTATTTTTTACATTATGGAATTTCTAGAAGGATGTCCACTATCTATCTTATAGTGTAAGTTTTATAGAATTTCTTGAGCTTTTTCTCATAATACACATCTTAGGTAATTTCTTTCATAATTTCATATATATATAATCCCCTTTATGATAATGTGATGAACATATTTGAGCCTTAAAACTCTCCTCTATTCTCTATTGATTTTTAGGTAATAAGTACCTATGAGTAATTATTGAATAATATCAATATACCCATCCCCTCAAGATCCTTGGGTTTTACAAAGATATTCAATGGTGATGCATGGGTTCGGTTTGGTCATGAGCTAAATGATTCCTTGACCTCAAATAATCTTAGCAAGCTTGATTTCTATGTCAAACTCATAAAAATTTTCCATCTACTTTCATCTACATTATCCCAATTCATTTTGACCCAAAGTGAGTTTGATAGTAGGATCTAACACAATGGTGATGGTCTTATTATTCAAGATCTAGTGTCAAAATTTACTTACCACTTTGACAAGGGTAAATATTTTCTTATCTATCATGGAATACTTTAGATCTACTTCCTTAAATTGTGTGCTCATGAATGTTATTAGATATTCACTTTCATATTTATTTTGGGTAAGTACGGTAGAAATTTTATGTTCTAAAGTGAATGAATATAATAAGAAATCTTTAGTGAAGTCTAGATGTATCATCATAAGGCTAGATATATTACATCTTTGATGTCTTAAAAAGACTTCTAGGCCTCTATTGTCCACTCTTCTTTAGCATATTACGTGAGAATTGTATTTATAGGTCTAATAATTTATGCAAATCATGAGATAAAAAATTTCTTGAAATTAATATTTCTAAAGAATGATTTGAGCTCCTCATTGTTATCTGAGAATGAAATTCTTAATATATCCTAAATTCTATCTTAGATGATTGTAATTCCTTATTTGGTGATGATGTGACACAAAATATTGCCTTTGGTGACACCTAATATGTTCTTATTGGGGTTTAACAACATGTCAAACCTTCTATACATTTAAAATATTGATTTTAGGTGGCCTACATGATCAATTCTAGTCTTTGAGAAAATAATGAGGTTGTCCATCTAGATGATTATTCATTTACTTATTATCCCTTAGAATGCATGATCCATGACTTGTTGAAATGTAGACCATGTGTTAACTATGCCAAATGGCATCCTATTATACAAATAAGTATCCCACTTTATGGTGAATTTAGTTTTTATTCTATATTGAGATTTAACCAGGACTCGATTATGATCTAAACATCCTTCCAAGAAGGACACCAATCTTAAGCTGATTATTATTTGGATGACCTTGTCCAAGGAAGGTAAATGATATTTGTCTTTCTTTGAATCATGATTCAAGTTTTTGAAATCAACATAGATTTTAATTTCCCAAATTTTCTTTCTGACTGGAACTAAGTTAACCACTCAAGTAGAGTGTCTGATATGAAAAATTATTTTTGCATTTAGTATTTTTCAATTTTTTTTATGAATAATAGGCTCCAATATAGGATTTAATGACCTATATATTTACCTAAATTGTTTATGGCCTCACATCAGTGGGATTGTATGGGTGATGACATTTGGGTTAAAAAATTCAAGTCTTCATAGGTCCATGCAATCACATCTTTATATTAGGTGAGTAAATCCTTCAAACTTTATCTTTATTCTAGGGTATAGTTGAGACTAATGTCAATGTAGTGAAAATCATACTCATCTCCTAAGTTCTCCCACTTGATCTTAGATTCATTTACTTTTGGTCTTCTTTGTTGTTTTTATTGAGGGTCTAGATCAAATGATCTTTCTAAAGAAACCATTATTAAGGGAAGGATGTTTTCTTTTAATTTAATAACTCCTCCTAATTCACCTTGGCATAGGTAATTAATCTCCCTGTCATCAATGATTTTAAACTTAAATTACCTTGAGTTAGTGAAGAATTGGATGATCTTTTTGTCATCATCAAAGACTTAGAAACTTTCCATGTTATCAAGAATGGATGGACATGGTACTAGCTCAATAGAAAATCTTTATACCTTGGACTCTTGTAGAGGTACCAGGTTCATAGTTGAAGTAGCTAGTGAGTCAGTAGTGTGGTTCTATTCTCTAGGAATAGCCACTATATTAAAAGCCTCAAAAGAATTAATTAAATATCAAGATCTATGTTTGTACCTATTTAGGTATGAAATCTTACACTTGTACTTATTCTTAACCCGATTGATAACTAGTTTTTAATCTCCATAGATTAGTAGTTGTTTGACATTATTTTTTAGACAAAATTCTAATCCCAAAATTAGTACCTCATACTCTACTCAATTGTTTGTTGAATGAAACTATAATCTATATGTTTATAGGTATTTATTACCCTTTCAATCCACTAGTTCAACATGAACACCTGATCCTTTTTTGGATCTTGTAATGTCGAAGTGGAGAGTCTATAACTAGGAAGGTCCTAGAATTTTGCTTATTGCACCTCATGATTTTTGGTAAACATATAAATCCCAAGGTTGGATTATTTATATCTTACATCTTGATTTTTAGTGGTTTATTCAATAATGTGGTGATTCAGTATTGGTTCTAAATAAATTTTAATATAGTTTGTAATACCTCTTCATGGTAACCAAATATGAAAGAATTTTGTTGCTTTTGATATTTTTTGAAGGCTAAACGTGATCATCTAAGGGTCTAAAATTAATGTTTAATGATTTTTCAAGAATTTTCTATTTTTAGAACCAGACATCAAATTTAGTTGAATTTCATTCCATAGGCTAATTTTAGTATTTAGGTAATTTCAAGAAATTTTTAGAGCCACACGTGCTTGCATGCAAAACTTACTATAAATAGTGGCTACTAAAAATAGACATTTTTTTTCGATTTTAGATTTTTTGAATTTTTGTATGTCAACTCTAAATTCTGAGTTGAGGCTTATTTAAGCATGGTTTATATTTTTAATTATTTCAAGTCATTGAATATGAATCAATTCTAAGTTATTGTTTTAGGTCAGCCTATTGGTAATTTTATTTATCTTGATAGTTTTTAGGTTCATTATTTATTTATTTTTAGAGTTCTAATTTTTTCATGTCAATTCCAATTTTGAGTTAAGGATTATTTATGCATGGTTTTTAATTATTTTAATGATTTAATATAAATCCATATTGAATATTATTTAGAATCTTGGCATATTAAATTATTATTTGTATTAATAGTATTTTGGTTTATTATTTGGTATCATATCAAGTTCAAGCCTCAAATGTGTAAGAGATATTGAGAGGATGGGGAAGAATCACACAGATGAAATGTACTATACAAGAGCTACAAAGGAAAGTAGAACAATTAACTAAGATTATATTGAATCAAATACAAATGAGAGTACATGATGATGATGTATAAGATGAGATAAATCATGAAGAATAAATTTCTTTAGTGGAGAAAAAATAACAACCGCCATCAATGGAAGAGAGGATAGTTAGAGATTTAGAAGTTAGGATTAAAGGAATGAAATTTGACATTCTAGATTATTGAGAAAGTTTAAAATAAGAGGAGTTGATAGATTGGATGAACAACATGGACAATTTTTTTGAATGGAGAACTATGAGATAAGATAAGAAGGTAAATTTTGAATCTACAAAATTGAAGGGTCATGTAATGATTTGGTGAGATCACCAGAAAAATAAAGATAGATAAAAGGTAAAGAGAATATTGACTCATGAAAAAATATGGAAAAAAATTGAGGAAGAAATTTATTCCTATAGATTATGAATAAACCCTATACAGAACATTTCACAATTTGAGAAATAAGGATCATAGTATACAAGATTATACATATGAGTTTTACAAGTTTTCCATACACGCGGAGCATGATGACAAAGAAAATAATATGGCTACAAGGTATGTAAATAGTTTGAATTTTTCTATTCAAGATGAATTAAACAAGAATAAAATACTTTGTATGGAGGAAACTTATCAGTTAGTTTTAAAGGTAGAAGAAAAATAAAATAGATAGAATTTCAGAAGAACATATACAATGTCAAAAAGAGGAAATTTTACTATAATAAGGGGATGAGGTATATTTAATACAAATACAGGTGGGATTAATAACACTAGATGATCATAATCACATGGTCTAGAAAGAGAAGAAGATAATAGATAAGGGTTTCAAAACTAGAAAAGAAAAAGAGGCTTTCAGAGAGGATGGAACTATGGTGGTGGTAGAGGATGGTTTCTAAATCAGTGCAGATTTTCTATTTTTTATAGATGTGAATAATAAGGCCATAGAGTGTTTGAGTTTTCAAACTAATAATATCAAAAAAGGAGGAAAGAGGATTTGTTAATAGTGAATTTAGTTGAAGATAAAACATAAGATAAAAATATTGAAGTGAAATAACAGATATTGTATAAAATATCATGATGAGATGAACAATGATTGCTCCAAGGAAAGAACATGTGCATAATAAATAAGGCAGTGATGCATGACAGTGAAAAAATATATTTTGAATAATGTGTACTTTAGTACGTAATATATGCAAGGTAATTATAGATGGTGGTAGTTGTGAAAATATAGTTTCTAAGGATATGATTTTGAAACTAGGTTTATAGTGTGAAAAACATCCTACTCATAAAATTTCATGGTTTAATAAAGCAGATGAAGTTATAGTAGATAAAAAGGTGGTTAATAAAGTTTTATATAGGTAAAAATTATAAGGATGAAATATCACACGATGTAATACCAATTGATGTATGCCATGTATTATTGGGAAGGCCATGGGAGTTTGATAGAAAAATAATTATTGATAGATCAAACGAAACATATAGTTTCTAGAAAGGTGGTATGATTGTAATTGTGTTACCTTTTAAAGAAGAAGGGTAGGCTAAAATCATGTTGAATCCAAAATAATTTATCAAAGACATGATGATTACATGTTTCTACTATGCATTAGTAGTAAAGAAAGAAGACATAGAAGTGATGTAAATACCATTTGAATTAGAAATAGTGTTGAAAGAATGTGCATATATTATACCCAATGAGTTACCATATGGTTTACCATTGAATAGAGATATTCAATATCATACTCATTTTATTTGATAATCAATTATAACTAATGAAGTAACTTATAGGATAATTTCAATAGAACATACAAAATTGAATAAGTAGGTTATTGAAGTGGTGAGGAAGGTTGTAGTACTGAAGAGCATGAGTCCATGTGCAACACCAGTTTTGATAAATCTAAATAAATATGGAGGGTGGATAAAGTTTATGGATAGTAGAGAAATCAATAAAATTATAATCAAGTACAAGTTTCTTATACATCATTTATATGGTATGATGGATGTTGTTATAGGTGACAAAATAGTTTACAAAGATTGATCTATACAGTGGATAATATTAGATTCAAATTCATAAAGGATATTAATGGAAATTAAACTTAAAGAATGGATATGGTTTATATGAATGGAACGTGATGTCATTCTAGTTATCTAATGCACCTAGCACATTTATGAGGGTGATGAACACAATGCTACGAGAATATAGTTAATAGTTTGTGGTTTTTTATTTTAAGGATATTTTAATATTTAGTAAGAGTAAATAAGAGAACTTGAAAAAAATTAGAATAATATTAGAATTATTCATAGAATAAAATCTCTATGAGAATTTGAAGAAGTGCACATTTATGTAGAAAAGTTTGACATTTTTAGGATTTATAGTTTTAGAAGATGGTGTAAGAATAGATGAAGAAAAATCAAAGACAATTTTTAAGTGGACTATCCCAATAAGCATCACAAATGTAATACTTTTCTATGATTTAAAAACTTTTTACAACAACTTTATTAAGAATTTTATTACTCATTATTAGTGTAGCTATTAGTGTTGATATTACATTATTAGTTATTTATTAGTGGTGTAGTTGGTAGTTACATTGCACGTTATTAAACTATATAATTATTTATTATTTTTATAAATTTTCCATAAGTTGATCAAAAATATCATAAAGCATCATTTTATTTCAATTTAGTACTATAGCACAGTATGGTGTAGCATACCTAAGTCCTATACATCATAATGGTGGAAGAATGGAAGCTTTAATCTTTCCTTCAATTTGGTGATCTACGAGATAAGAATCTTATAGTAGAAGCATGGAAGTTACATGGGGAAATTGCAATTCATAATAAAAGTGGATCATGAAAAATCATAAATCATGATATACAGATCAACAAAGCAAGTTGAAGAGAAGATCTATAGTGAAACAAAGCTGACTGAGTAGGAAATGTGAGAGGTCAAAGCCTAAGGATCAAAATGATCAAAGTGAAATCTTGATTTATTCCAATATGGAAGATGATTGAGCATGGACTATAGTACAATAAATAAAAAATATTGAAGAGCGTATGAATAAATCCTTGATGCATAACAAAATTAGTTATGTTTGAGACAAAGTTAATGCCTGAAGTAAAGTGTGTAATATAACTAAAGTGTGAAAGTCTAAAAGGATGGATCAGAGCCTTGTGGGTCACTCATTGACCTAAAATATAAGTATAAATTGGTTGAGGAAGAAATGTTGATGCATAATAAGTATAATAACTCCAAACCATGATTGATGCTTGAATGAGCCCTTTCCATTCCAACCACAAAAGCATGGAATGTACACCACATGCAGATTTGATAAAAGATAAAGGATGAAGAAGGATTGGCATGACACAAAAGTTGTATAATGTATGAAGTCACCTAGGAGAAATTACATCATGGAAATTATAGAGAAGAATGCAACCAAGAAGGTGTATTTATCAAGGTACATTTTTTAGACAAAATTTTGAATCATAAAATACTACTTTGATTATACGATTTTGTTTAAATAAATTTAAAAAAAATTACACAACCAAACTAATCTTGTCCAATACCAAACTTCTCAAAGAGTCAAATTTTTCTACATGGAAGCCAAAGATGTCAATGATTATTAAATTTGAAGAATTAAGGGGCATCCTCACTAGTGCATTGACTAGTCGTACCACATTTGATAAGCAAACCAAATATAGTACGTCAAATGGAAAATCCCTTATGTTGATCATACTTAGTCTCACCAACAAGGTTCAACCTCATATTCAAGATGCATCAACATTGAAATAGATGTGGGACATCCTATCCACCATTTATGAGGTGAAAAATTAGATTAATATTCTTCATCTATAGTCTATGCTTCATAATTTGAGTATGAAATAATGTAATTTGAGGAATTATTACACCAAGTACAAGAACTATGAGCATAATTAATTATGTTTAGAGAAATGATCAAGGACAAGGTTTTGGTTTTGATTCCATTGAGATATCTCCCCTCTTAATTTCATACATTCTTCATGACACTGAACATCATAAATCGAGAAGTGTATTTCAAAGAACTGGTGGATTTGCTTCAACAAGAAGATGCCATCTAGTCCATGGAAGATAAGTTTGAGGGTAAAGCCATGATTTCTAAGAAATGTGGTCAAATTTTATTGAAAGGACCACTAAAGTAGTCACAAAAACAAAACAAAAATATGGGAAGGCAAAAACATGGTGTCATATTTTCTTTACCAATATGCATCATATTGATAGCTACTAGTATAATGCATTGACACAAGTCTCATCTAGTCAAGAGGCACATCTAGTAGAGATGATTCACATAAATAAAAAATATGTCCTAGGATATGAAAGTAGTGTAGACATATAGTGTCATAGCATCAACAAGATGATGAATCTGAAGAGGAGGTACCTATAAAAGCATAATGCAGTAGTCCATACAAGGACATAGTTCTTGTCTCCCAAACCTCATCATAAATGAGCAAAGTTTGGTTGGTTAACTCTGGCACTAGTAGACAATGACAAAATTCAAGGAACTCTTTGATTCATTGGTGAATCAACCCACTAGAGATTGAGTTTGAATTTCAGATGATAAAGAATGTGTTAAAGAAAGAACTAGAACTATTACCATTCCTCTTGGGACATGGACATGTACTCTCACAAAGGTGTTATATGTCCTTGTCTTGAAAATAAATATCTTCTCTATAAGTCAGCTCTTAAATCATAAGGTTAAGGTGGAGTTCATGATTAAGAATGGAAAAAAATCCTATCTCTTACCATGGGAAGGTCAGGTCATTACTAGAGATGTTTGAAGTTTTGATTATTTGCACTAGATGTAATTTTATTTAATGTTATTTCTCTCCCTATGTCTATGGTAGAATCCAATACACGAGGGCATTATCGATATGGGAACCTTTCTATTGGTTATTTTTACCATTTGATCTTTAATGCCATGGTCTATGAAATTCTTTAGCTATCACATTATTTTCCTATATACCCTAGATGACTTGCCAACAAACTACATTAGGTTATGTTCGAGGTTAGTTCCTCACAATCCAAGAATCATCTCGATGTGGTACATACTGATATGTGCAAACCCCTACCTACTTATTTATAAATATTTATTTACTTCAAGTTGTTCATTGATTATTTATTTCACAAGACATGGGTGTTGTTTCTCAAAAAGAAGAGTGAAGCCTTTACACATTTTAAGGTCTTCTATTAGCTTTTTGTCACCTAATCATGGAGGCCTCTTTGACTCTTATGCTAATATTAAGTGGGGGGAATTCACATCAAAGGAATTATTGGAATTATTAAAGCATTATAATATCAAAAAACACCTAAATGTTCCTTATACACTGTAATAGAATGAAATAGTAGATCGATGCAATCATTTAGTCATTAATATGGCTCGTTGCATGTTTTCCACTACAAAGTTGGATGCACCATTTTGGGTAGAAGTTATTCAAACATACATATATCCTCTCAACAGGTCACCTATAAATATCTTGCATGACAAGACACTAGAAGAAGTATGGAGTGGTCATAAAACTTCAATCTCTCATCATAGAGTATTTAGTTGTACATCTTATATGCATATCCCTTCTAAAAAGAGGAAGAATATCAAACCAAAGACACTTCAGTGTCTTATATTATCATATAGTATTACCTCCAAAGCCTATCATCTCATGGATCTTAAGACATAAAATATATAAGAAATTCAAGATGTGGTTTATGATGAGTCATCATTTGACTCATTGATATAGAAGGAGTTAGAACATACATCTCTCATAGACTATTCCCATAGTTAGATGATGAGAATGAAAAATCTTCTCAAAAATAAGGTGAGATAAGAGGAGAATTATTTGTTTATCTTATAAATATGGAAGATAATTATTCATCAAATCAATAGAAGCATCAAAATCTAAAATGGGTATCAAACACTATCAAGGACTCAAACCTAATCTCTAATCTAGATACTTCATCAAGAGTTTAGACTAGAAAATAGATGACAAATGAAGTTAATCTTGCACTGATGAGTTTCATAGTTGACAACGTCAAACCAAATAGTTCAAGAATATTTATGTCAACCTCATTAGAAGAAGACCATGGATGTTTAATATTATTCCCTCATCAAAAATGGGATGTGGAACTTGTCAATCTTCTTATAGCAAAGATACTCATTGTAATGAACCAAAAAACTATCAAGACAATACAAATTACTAGTAGGGCAAGATCTTGAAAAATGATTAGAATTGATTCATATTGAATTAATTGAAATACTTATAAACTCAAACCATGCTTAACTAATCCTTAACTCTAAAATTTAGAATTGACATGCAAAAATTCAAAATATCTAAAATATAAAAAAATATCTATTTTTAACATCCGCTATTTATATTAAGTTTGATAACCAAGCACTCATGACTCTAAAAATTTCCTAAAATAACCTAAATCATAAAATTAGCCTATGGGACAAAATTTAACTAAATTTGACATTTGGATCTAAAAAATAGAAAAATCCTAAAAAAATCATTAAATGTTAAGTTTAGGCCCTTAAATGATCACATTTGGCCTTCAAAAAATATTGAAATCAACTATAAGTGGATAGATTAGATTAGATAAAAATCAAACTTTTTTATATATTTGTTTTGGCACATGAAAGAGCTCAAAAAATTTATGGGTCAAAAGTTATGGCCTCTGAAAGGTTGGCCTATTTTTTCTGCATCATTCTCCTCTGGTTGAAAATAACTCAGCTTCTACGAGTTAGCATGATTATACTATTGCAATTTGTCTTTATCAATATTCTTCAACTCCCCTTCTATAATATAAGTGTTATCTTCTTATATCAATCCTTCCCACTACTCCAAATACCTGTTATAATTCCCTTGCCTTGTGTTTACTTTCTTCATATCCAAAATTTGTATTATTTTTTCTTTCTTCTTCTTTAGAACCTACTAATCCCAATTTAATTCTTCATCTTCATCATCATCACCATCTTCTCCATGTAATTTATATAAATATGAAACATTAAATACTAGATATATATCAAAATTTTATGGTAAACTCACCTTATATGCATTATCATTAATTTACTTCACAATTCTGCATGGCCCAATTTTTTTTATTTTTATTTATTGTATTTGCCTTCTAAAAATATCTCTTTCCTCAATTAAATAATTACAAAATCTCCTTCTTCAAATACCTTAGATCTTCTTCTGACATTTATTTTTCATTTATATTTCTCATTACTTTCTTGCAATTTTATTTTTGCTCCTTGCAACTATTGCATATGCTCTACAAACACGTATTCATCATCACTAATTAAATCTACAATGGGGAATTATACCAAATCTAAAATAACCATAGGAATTATACCATAAATAATTTAAAAAGGTGACTTTTCTATGGATCTATTCACTGAACTATTATATGCCAACTCAGCTTGTGGTAAAGCTAAGATCCATTGCTTGGGATTCTATCCCACTATGAATCTCAACAAATTTCTCAAGATCATATTCATAACTTCTATCTATCCATCTATTTGTGGGTTATATCCACTACTAAATTGTATCTTAGTACCCATCTTCTTCCATAAAGTCCTCCAAAAATGACTTATAAATTTTGTGTCCCTATTTAAAGTAATAGTTTTTAGAACACCATGCAATCTTTTAATATCCATAAAAAAAAATTGTAACTATAGTGGCATCATTGGTTTTCTTACATGAAATGAAATGAAAGACTTTAGAAAATCTATCTACAACAACAAAAATTGAGTCATTACCTCTCTGTGTGTTTGGCAATCCCAACATAAAATTCATACTCAAATTTGTCTATGGTCCTCTTGGAACTTGTAATGGTATATATAATCTAGTATTTTTTGCATGTATTTTAGCCACCTAACATATTATATACCTTGAAACATACCTTATCATATCTCTCTTCATCTTTGGCCAAAATTAACTTTCCTCCTCCAAAACTATTGTCTTTGTCTTACCAAAATGTCTAGCCAAACCACCATTATGTAATTCTTTTATTATATTATCTCCCAGAGACCCAAATGGAATGAACAATTATTTTATTTTAAAGAGATAACCTTCTTGCATAAGATACTCCTCATGAATAGCATCTATCCCACCTATTAATGAACTCCTACGCTTCTCAACTACCTTCATAAATATGGATCAGTATCATTTAATTCTTTAATATCTTCAAATACAACTACTTCACTCACCATATTAGTTAATAATTCTACCCTCTTACTCAATGCATCAACTACCTAATTCTATTTTTTTGATTTATTCTTCAACATAAAAGTATACCCCTACAATAAAGAAACCCACTTTGCATGCCTACTATTTAAATTTTTTTGTGTATTCACATACTTCAAAGCCTCATGATTTGTAAATAGGATAAACTTCTTAGGTACTAGGTAATGCCTCCAATGTCATAATGTTTGTACAATTGCATAAATTTCAACATCATAAGTAAAATAAATTTGTCAATTTCTCACTAAAATGTTTTATTGGATTTCCTTCTTGACTCAACAGAACAACAATTCCCATAAATAAAGCATCATAATCAACCTCAAACACTTTGTTAAAATATTATAATTCTAAAATTGGTCTTTCTATAATCTTCTTCTTCAAAATTTCAAAACATCCTATGGTTGTTCTAGTCCATGCAAATTCTTTCCCTCTTATGCAATCTGTTATTGGTACCATAATATTACTAAAATTTTTAATAATTTTTCCATAAAAGGTTGCTAAACCATGGAAACTTCTTATCTCTTTAATACTTCTTGGAATAGGCCACTCAACAATTAACTTTATCTTTTCTTCATCCATTTTCACACCATCTTATAAAACTATAAACCACAAAAACACTAAACTATTATGCATATAATTACACATCTTCAAATCTACATACAACTTCTCATTTCTTAAAAAATCCATTACCATTCTCAAATATTGTAAGTTTTCTTCTTTAGTCTTACTAAATATAAAAATATCAACAAAACAAAAAACTAAAAACTAATATATTCTCATAGCACTATATTCATCACCCTCATAAATTTGCTAAGGGCATTAGATAATCCAAATGGCATCATCATCCACTCATATAATCCATCACTAGTATTGAATGTATTTTTCCACTCATCTCCTTCACAAATTTGAATCTAATAATAACCACTCCTTAGATCAAGCTTGGTAAAATATTTTACTCTTGAAATCACATCCATCATATCATCTAAATGAGGTATAGGAAACCTATACTTTATAATAATTTTAGTAATTACTCTACTATCCACACACATTCTCCATCCTCCATCTTTCTTTGGAGTTAAAAAATTTGGTGTTTCAGAAGGACTCATACCCTCCCTTATCACCTTCTTCTTTATAAATTCAATAACATATTTATTTAATTTTACATGTTCTATTGGACTCATCCTATAAGTTGAATGATTGGGTAGAGATGATCTTGAAATCAAATCAATGTGATGTTGTATATCTCTCTTCAGTGGTAAACCATCTAGTAACTCATTAGGCGTAACATCTGCATATTATTTCAACACTCTTGCTACTTCTATTGGTATTGACACCACTTTTATTTCTTCATTCTTTGCTACTAATGCATAACAACATGTTAGCTTCATATCTTGGATAAAATTCTCTAGTAGAGAACATGTTTTCTATCTTATCTTCCTCTTTAAGAGGTAACAAAACTACCTTTGTACCACATTTCCAAAAAATGTATGTGTTCTTTGCTCCATCATGAATCACTTTTTAGTCAAATTGCCATGCTCTTCCTAATAACACATGACATGCATCCATCAAAATAACATCACACCATTTTTCATCATTATAACTCTTTCCTATAGAAAAATTGATTAAGCACCTTTTATCTACTATAACTTCATTCCCTTAAACCATGAAATAAAATAAGGATTAGGATGCTTTTCACATTCTAGAATTCATTTCTCAATCACTTCTTTAGAAACCATATTTTCACAACTACAACCATCTATAATTACTTTCCATACCTTTCCATCTGAAGTACATCTTGTTTGAAAAATATTTTATCATAGCCATACATCACAACCTTCTTTATTATACAGTTGTTCCTTCTTTGGATCAATCATGGTTCTTCTCATCATGAAATTCTCTCCAACATCTGCTGGTGCAGCTTTAGTATTCTACTATTCTATCTCATCCTCAACTAGATTCACTCTTGGGTGATCTTCTTGCCTCTTTTATTGATCTCAATAGTTTGGATACTCAAATTTTATGTTCCCTTCATCTCCACATCTATAATATACATAATATCTATGATGATTTAGAAACCATCCTCTAGCACCACCATAACCTCATCCTCTCTAAAATCCTCTTCCTCTTTATTGGTATTAAAACCCTTGCCTATTATCATCTTGCCTTTCTATACTACGTGATGATTCATCTTTATTTTCATTCCTTTCTTGGAGAAATCATGGTTCTTTTCATCATGAAAATCTCTCCAACATATGGTGGTACAACATTAGTATTCTACTCTTCTATCTCAGCCTCAACTAGATTCACTCTTGGGCATTCTTGATAGTTTGGACAGTAAAATACTATATGCCCTTCTTATCCACATATATAATAGACATACTATCTAATCTTATTCAAAAACCATCCTCTATCACCACCATAACCTCATCCTCTATGAAATCCTCTTCCTCTTTATTGGTATTGAAACCCTTGCCTATTATCATCTTGTGTTTTTCCCTATGTGATGATTCATCTTTATTGGAATTAAAGCCATCTCTATTGCAAACTTTATTTTCTTATCTTCTCCCAAAGTCTTCCACTCAAATAACTTCTCCATACTATTTATCCAATCTATCAACTCCTCTCATTTTAAAATACCTCCATAATCTAGAACATCAACCTTGATTCCTTCATTTCTTCCTTCTAAATCATAAACCATCCTCTCTTCCATCGATGGTGGCTGCTCTTTTTGTTTCTCTTCTTCTTGAACTTCCTCATCACGATCTGTGTCCTCCTCATCACAAACTTATCTTCTCTATTGAATGGTTATAACCTCTATTAATTATTGAACTTACCTCTATATCTCTTGTATAGTCCAGTTCATTTGTGTAACAACTCATCATACTCTCACCATTTTTTACTCCTCTAAGATTCAAATTTGCTTTGATACTAGATAATGAAATTGAAAGCTATCAAGATAATAAAAATAACCAATAATCCAAGATCTTAAAACAATACTTGAATTGATGTGTATTGAATGACTTGAAATAATTACAAACCCAAATCATGCTTAATTAAGCCTATACTAAGAATTTTGATTTGACATGCAAAAACTCAAAAAATTATATATATCTAAATATATATATATATATATATATATCTATTTTTAGAAACCCCTATATATATTAAGTTTTACATGTAAACACGGGTGGCTCTAAAAATTTCTTGAAATAACCTAAATACTAAAATTATCATATCGAACAAAATTTAACTAAAGTTGACATCCAGTTATAAAAATATACAATTTTTAAAAATAGAAAATTCCCAAAAGAATCATTAAACATTAATTTTTGACCCTTAAATGATCACCTTTGGCCTCCAAAAAATATTGAAATAAAATCTAAGTGGATAAATTGGCATAGGGAAGAATCAAACTTTTTGATGTGGTCATTTTAGCATGTGTAAGAGCTCAAAAGAAGTTACAAGTCAAAAGTTATGACCTCAGAAGGTTGTCCTATTTTTTCTACATCACATTGGTTATAATTGGATTTTCTAGACAAAATAGAAGGTAGATAGATCCATCGACAAATACAAGGCATGACTTGTTGCAAAGGGATATGCTCAGCAAGAAGGATTTGATTATGAAGAGACCTTTTCACCCACTACTAATATCAAGATCAT
Source organism: Torreya grandis (assembly GCA_037957365.1). Taxonomy (NCBI): domain Eukaryota; kingdom Viridiplantae; phylum Streptophyta; class Pinopsida; order Cupressales; family Taxaceae; genus Torreya; species Torreya grandis. Next base: position 737,221 of record JARHVA010001567.1, read on the forward strand.
CAATGTTTTTTACACACTCATAGATTAAAAGGGATGGAATATTCAACAAATGGACATCAAAAGTGAATTCTTGAATGGTGATCTCAAATAAGAAGTGTACATGACCCATCAAGAAGGATTCATTGATGAAAAACATACATATAGGGTATGTAGTGTACTTAAGTCTCTTTATTGTCTTAAAAAAGCACCAATAACATGATACATTAAGATTGATAACCATCTATTTCAACATAGATTCATTTTTAGCCCCTCAGATAAAAAATTGTATATCAAGAAGGTAGGCACAAAGATTCCCATTCTTTTTTTATATGTAGATGATCACATTGAAGATGTAAAGAATGACTTAAATAAATCTTCAAACATTATAGACATGATTCTACTTTATTATTGCCTTGGATTATAGATATGGAAAAAGAAGAATCATATTTTTGTATCATAGATGAAATTAGCCAAAACACTCCTTAAGAAATATGGATTAAAAAATTAAAAACCAATTTCAACATTGATATAAAAAGGTTTGCAACTATCTTAATTTTTGGATTCAACTCAATTAGAAGAAACTCACTATAGGTAGCTTGTTAGGAGTCTCGTTTACTTGACTTATACCAAATCAAATAAAGGATTTATTATCATCATCTATCTTTCAAGATTCATACAAGATCTAGGGAAGTGTTAATGGGTTGTAGCAAAGCACATTTTGAGATATTTCCAAGGAAAAGTTGATTATAGTATGGAATATAAGAATAACTCAAATTTATTTTTATAGGGTTACATAGACTTAGTCTATGTTGGATATTTTGATGATAGGTAATCAACTTTTGGATATATATTTCATCTTGGATCTAACCCAACTTCATGGATTATCATGAATAAATATGTATTTTATCTCTCATCCACATAAGCAAAATACCATGTTTCATGAGGAGTTGTGTGCAAATCAATTTGGTTAGGTTACATTTTGTATGACATGGACATTCCTGAAGAACAACTACTAGTCCTTTTCTATGACAATCAGGGTGTGTTAAATCTTGTCAAGAATCTATTATTTCATGAGAGCACCAAACACATTGAGGTCCAATGCCACTATATTTGAGAATAATTCTTGAACCACCAAATTCATCTCCAATGCTACCTAATAAATTCACAGATAGAAGATATACTCACCAAGTCACTTGGCAAGGTGAAATTTGATTTGTTTTGGGGGTACATTTGTAAAAAAATGTAATAAAGTGGGGAATGTTTTAGATTATGGTAAAAGTAGGTTTTGAAGGGACCCTAAAACCCTTTAATAGAATCAAGAAAGATAAAGCATTAACAACCACCAGGAAAAGCAGTCTTGAAATCTACTGCAGAGTAGCATCTAAATCAAGTTTTACATGGACCTGAAACCACAAACAGACCAATAAAAGCACCCAGGTTTTACAAGGACCTGAAACCTCAAAAAACTTACAACATAGGGTAAAGAATGCAATATATATATATATATATATATATATATATATATATATATATCTTTAGCATTCTACCCTAGCCAACAATGCAGGTTGCCATTGCAATAATGACACATAAGCATTTACCGAGACATTAAAATTATGCAAAATACCTTTAGTTTCTCTATCCCTTTGATTTGGCTAAGACACCATCAGATCCACCAATAATGATGGCTGTAGCCACATCGATAAAAAGGCTGTGCTCCACCACACCCTCAAGCCCTAAAACTGCACTGCCCATAGCCCTAGCATCCTTACACCAGTGGATGCCCCATGTCGAACACCAAAACTGCATTATTCAGCCAATTCCATGCCCCACTTTTGGGATCCATGTTCTGAACCCCAATTACGTTCCATAGCTTCGACAACCACCTCAAGAATATCCCACCGTATTTGTACAGAATCGAGGCCAAAAACACAAGCACTGCCATGAAGCATAGTCCATCATGAAATATAGGTGCAACCTTGAAGACACAGGCTGAGACAAACAACAAACCAAGCCGTAGGAGAAAAGGTAGAATGCAACTGATGCCATCCAAAAAATCCACATCATAACTTAGACGAGTCATAGTAGTCCTGTTCTCCATACCTGAAATGCATCACCCTCAACCCTAGACCTAGGGTTTCAGCAGGGAGAGAGAAGTAGAGCCCCACCTCCCTGTGCGTGTCTAGAGGATGTTTAGTTTGCTCGTTTGTGTATTCAATAAAGAGGGGAATGTTAGCATAGAATATTACATTTTTTAAGATTGGTATTTATCATTAGTTATGTGAGTCTATTAGTTACTTACTGATCTGGTAAACAACAAATGACAGTTACCATATGCCAGTAAAATGTATAACTACTTTTACTATGTATTTATATGTATCTACTATGGATATATAAAACCATTAATGCATTTCTCTCCTTCAAGCACTCAAAGTAAGTTAAATAGTATGCATGACAAATGGATGTATTTATAGTAGGGTTATACTTTTGTATTGCAACACAAATCAAGAAAATAGAATCAGGTAGCTGATGCTCTAAGCAATTGAGTAGGGTTCATAACTACAATGGTGACTAAATTAGTTGGATTTGAATTTATTAAATAAGTATATTATATTGATCCAGATTTTGGAAAGATAGTTGAGAAATGCTACAAACCATTGATAGGTGATACAAGTAATGTTTATTAAGAGTATACCATACAAAACAGTTATCTCTTCAAACGAAAATAATTATGTATTCCAATTGGGTCTCTAAAAGATAATATATAATAGAATTGCACAATACTACTTTGGTTGGACATTTTTGTAAGACAAAGATAATATCTTTGGTGGAGGAGAAGTGGTTTTGGCCAAGCATGAATAAATATGTGACAATATATGTTTCAAGGTGCAAGATATGTCAGGTAGATAAAGGACATGTACATAATATAGGGTTACACATGTCATTACTAGTTCTAAGAGGACCATGGATAAATCTGAGTATGTATTTTATGTTAGTATTACCAAAGACATAAATAGTTAATGATTCAATTTTTATTGTTGTATACATATTTTCTAATATGGTTCATTTATTACATGTAAGAAATCCAACTATGCCACTAGAATTGCATAATTAATTTCTTAGTATATTGTGAGATTATTTGGTATCCCAAAAACCATTAAATCAAATAGAGACATGAAATTTCTAAGTAATTTTTAGAGGACTTTTGTGGAAAAATATGAGGACTAAGATACAATTTAGTAGTGCATACCATGCCTAAATAGATAGACAGATAGAAATTGTAAATAAGATATTGGTAAATTTGTTGAGATGCATAGTTAGAGAGAAGCCAAAACAATGGGGCTTGGCCTTACCACAACCTGAGTTTACATATAATAGTTCAATGAATAGATGAATAGGAAGGTCAAAAGTTTAAATTATAATGGGATAAATCTTATGGGTTTTTTGATTTGGTACAATTACCAATTGTAGAATGAGTTAGTGATGATGCAAAAGCATTTATAGGACATATACAACAATTAACATAATTAAGAATAAAATTGCAAGAAAGTAATGAGAAGTATAAATTACTAGTAGATGTCATAAAAAGGTCAAAAATATTTGAAGAATGAGATTTAGTGTTGGCTTACTTAAGGAAAATAGATTTTAAAAAGGTACATATAACAAATTAAAGTACAAAAAAATTGGACCATGCATAATTTTAAATAAAATGAATGATAATGCCTATGAGGTGAGTTTACCATAGAATTTTGATATCTTTACAGTATTTAATATTTTATATTTATATGATTGGCATGGATAAGATGGTGAATGTGAATAGGATGAAGAAGTAGATTGCAAGAAACATGTACCAAAGAAGAAGAAAGTAAAGATAGTGCACATTCTAGATAAGAAGACAGTAAACACAAGGCAAGAATTTATGATAGGTATTTAGTATAGTAAGAAGGATTACAATAGAAACATAACACTTAGATTACAAAATGGAATTTGAAGAATATTGATAAGAACAAAATGGTAATAGTACAATCAGATCAACTCTTAAGAGCTTAGTTATATTTAGCAAGAGGAGAATGATGCAGAAAAAGAAGCCAAAATTTAGATGGCCATAACCATTGATCTGTAGCTCCATTTCAGCCCATATTCACACCAAAATGATGGTCTATGTGATGTTTTCGATATTTTTTAGAGTTTATACGTGACCATTTGAGGTCTAAAATTGTTGTTTAATTTTATTTTTTAGTTTTTTTCTAAATTTATAAATTGTATATTTTGTAAATAGACTTAAACTTCATTTGAAATTTGTTTGATAGGTTAATTTTATTATTTAATTTATTTTTAGAGCTACATGCCCTTGCATATAAAACATATAAAAAATATTAGCTACTAAAAATATCAGGTTAAGTCTTTTGTATTCTAGAGTTCTAATTTTTCATGTTAACTACAATTCTAAATTGAGACTTATTTATACATGGTTTTTAATTATTTTAAAGATTTAATATAAATTAATACTATTTATTATTCAAATTTTTTATCTATTAATTTTTTATTTATCTTTATAGTATTTTGGTTCATTATATTTGATATAACGGCTGATGTCATAAAAATAATGAAATAACTCTATAACATGATAGGTAATGTCATAAAAATAATGAACTGAATTAAATTTTATTTAAAAAGAAGAAATAAAATATATATTTAAATTTTATTATAAATCTCATCATATCAAGTTTTATTAAGTATAAATTTAAATGTGAAAAATATCATTTATAATGTATTCATTGTATCCCTATACAATTTAAGACAATTTTGATAAATTAGAATTCATGTTAATGTTGATTCATATTTGAGTAATAAGTCACCTATAATGAAATAAAAACAATAAATTTATGCTCAAATGAGGGCAGTAAAAAAAAAGTATGCATTGGAGATTCTAGAAAATAGCTTGGCACACATAACCTTTTATCATAAGAGAAAATTAAGAAATGAACTTTCAATGATCTATTTAGAATAATATGTTGTGAAGTACATATTTATTAGTGTTAGGAATGGATTTTATATTTTATTTAACAATTTATGGTGGATGTATTATAGTAGGTAGCTCAATACTTTTCAATAGTGACAAATGAAAAATTAAAATATTAGTTAAAGTAATAGCTAGAGAAGTAACATAGGTTGTGGTGGATAGATTAGATAAATAAATATTTAATTATCGATTGAAATGAAATTTATTATATTAAATGAAAGAGTGTGAGGATGGATTTGTTTTAAAATTTTCAAGGATTTTATGAAATTTTAGAATAATTTAAAGTTCACTATTTTCGAAAGCAAATAAGAGAATATTGAAAACAAATAAAATGACTTGATAATAAATTAAACTAATTGGAGAAAGTATAAATAAATTTAGATAATAAATCAAATTAATTTTTAAGAAAATCGATTATATTGAGTGACAAAATGTCTAAACATCAAGAAAAGTTTTTTTATAATTCCATTACTCTTGTGATTTCAAGGAATATCAATAATTTTTTTATTAATTTAAAAATTAAAAATTTGTTTTAAAACATTTTATGATGTTGATGGTTCATTAATCTAAAAATTAACATTAATCTAATCTATTCAAAGATTTATATTTAAATAATAATAATTAAACTTATCACTCAAATTCTTATATTTTTCTAAAATGAAGTTAATTTTTAAAACACCAGAGACACCTTGTCAATATAATATTATGTTTAGGGAGAGGTATAGGAATAGCTATTATTTTTTATATAAACACTATTCCTTGTTATAATTATAATACATTATATATACATAACTTATTTAATAAAAAATAAAATATTAAAGAACACACAATTCAATCAAATTAAAGGTTTTTATAAAAAAATTGAATTAAAATAATTTCAAAAACTAAAACTCATTCTAATTAGAATATATTATATGTACATAACTTATTTACATAAAATTATAGCATCAAAGAACATACAATCAAATTAATGTTTTTAAAAACTTCATGAATTATAATTACCTATAGATTTAGATTTTACACACATTATATAAAAATATTGTGAAGATAAAATTTATAATCTAAAAATATGGAATGATATCATTCCTAATTAATATGTGGAAACATTGGTAATTTAGATTCACTATGATTTATTAAAATATAATGAACTATATCGATTAAAATGTTCGTAATACATGTATAATAAAATAATAATGTATTATTAATAAATTGTATAATAATACATAAAATACCATATGATATAAATAGAATATATTTTTGTACAATATTAAAATACACTTGGTATAAAGATAAAAACTTAAAAATATAAAATCAAATCCAAGTCAATTTTTAGAAAGATATTTGTAGAGTGTGCATTTTGTGTTATATATTATGTCATATATAATTTTGTTGAATGAAAATTTTAGAACTTATATTTAATTCCATAATTTTATGCCATATATTTGTTTTGATGCATGTATTTTCAATATTCATAATATATTCCTTTCTTCTTTCTTTTTTCTTTTTTTGATCCTATTCTCTTCTATCATATCCTATTTTTGTATGATGTAAATTTTATGAACCTCACAATTACCATGTCTTATTTTTTTGTGATGTGACTCTTACGTACTTTACGATAAATGAATATATGATTAAGATTGTTAGTTAAAATACATTAAGATATCTATTAAGTTTTGGTAGTGGTGTCTACTAATTAACCTTTTAAAAAACCTTTGTTTAGAACTATAAAATTATCAAATTATTTGAAATTTTAAAATTAAAAAATATTTGTTATATACCAAAATTATGCTTAATGATATATTTAAAATTAATATCAAATTTGTCTATAAGTGAATAGAATTTTTTTTAATTTAGTAGTTCAAGTAGAAATGTAATTAAAATAATGAGATGTGGGCTTCAAATGATCAGATGTAAGCATAGTGATGGAATTAAAAAAGTTTTTCTTACCATCATAAATAATCTAAAATGTTAATATTTTTTTTAAACAAATTTACTCTAAATAATTTAAGTACTTATTTTTTTTATTTGAATAAATTTATTATAAAACTAACATATAGACATAAAACTATCACTTTTAAGATATTACACTATCTCATTATTAATTTTGACTAATAAAAACTATTGATTTTAACATTACTATTTGAATGTTCATCACAAAGGGGAGATTAAAATAATAGTTTTAAAATAATAAATTAAAAGTTTGCATTATATGGAAGAAAGTTAGTTATTGTATATTGAATAGGAAAATTTAATGGCTTATGAATGTGAATAAGGAAGGAGGATTTATCATGATCACTGCAACTATTCAATGTGGAGAATTATGCACTACCACTAACAAGCAGAATGTCCCTCCACTATAGATGGAAGTAGGGGTGGCATCAAATGGTAGTTACCCTAAATGAGTTTCATTAGATAAATATATAAGGAAACCACTATAAAATATTGAAGTTAAGAAAGTATAATTACTGATTAGATGTAATAGTGATGGTTGTTCTCATTAAAAAACAATTTTACTAAATTACTTTTATCTTGCTTTAATTTACATGTATTTTAACTATTTATTTCAAAAGGAAAAAAGAAAAAAATTAAATGTAATATTGATGGATGGATTCATTTGTCTTAAGTCAATCATGAATAAGTAAGTGTTCAGTGACTTCCAAATTTCCTTTTAAAAGATAAAGGCAATTGTTGATAAAGAAAAGGCAATCATTTAGCTCTAGTCAATAATTTGGCATGAGTCAATCATTTATCTCGACTCAATCATGGATTGACTCATTTAGGATTTATAGTTTTATCAGATGGTGTGAAAATAGACGAATAAAATATAAGGATAATTGTTGAGTGGCCTATGCCAAAAAGTATTATAGAGGTAATAATTTTCCATGGTTTAACAACTTTTTAAAGAATATTTATTAAAAAATTTAATAGTATTATGGCACCAATAATATATTTCATGAGAGGGAAGGGATTTGCATGGACTAAAGCAGCCACATCAATCTTTGAAATTTTTAAGAAAAAGATTATAAAAAGGCCAATTTTTGCATTACTAAATTTTTAAAAAGTGTTTGAGGTTGATTATGATGCTTCATTTTTGGGAATTGGTGTTTTTTTGAGTCAATAAGGAAAGCCAATAACATATTTTAGTGATAAATTGAATGAGATAAGAATAAATTATTCTACTTATGATGTTGAACTTTATGCAATTGTACAAGCATTAAGACATTAGAGGCATTATCTACTGCCTAAAGAGTTTATACTATTTACAGATCATGAGGCTTTTAAGTATGTGAATACACAAAAGAAGTTGAATAGTAGGAATGCAAAGTTGGTTTCTTTCTTACAAGGATATACTTTTGTGTTTAAACATAAATCATAAAAATAGAATTAGGTAGCTAATGCATTGAGGAGGAGGGTAACGTTATTAACTATTATGGTGGGTGAAGTAATTGGATTTTAAGATATTACACTATCTCATTATTAATTTTGACTAATAAAAACTATTGATTTTAACATTACCATTTGAATGTTCATCACAAAGGGGAGATTAAAATAATAAATTGAAAGTTTGCATTGTACGTAAGGAAGTTAGATCTTGGATATTGAATAAGAAAATGTAATGGCTTACTAATGTGAATAAGGAAGGAGGATTTCTCATGAACGATGTAGCTATTCAATGTGGAGAATTATACACTACCACTAACAAGCAGAATGTCCCTCTACTATAGATGGAAGTAGGGGCAGCGTCAAATGGTAGTTCCCCTAAATGAGTTTCTTTAGATAAATATATAAGGAAACCACTACAAAATATTGAAAGGAAAATTGTATAATTAATGATTATATGTAATAGTGATGGTTGTTCTCATTAAAAAACAATTTTACTAAATTACTTTTATCTTTGCTTTAATTTACATATATTTTAACTATTTATTTCAAAGGAAAAAAAAGAAAAAATTTACATGTAATACCAATAGATGGACTCATTTGGCTCAAGTCAATCATGAATAAGTAAGTGTTCAGTGACTTCCAAAGTTCCTTATAAAAGATAAAGGCAATTGTTGATAAATAAAAGGCAATCATTTGGCTCGAGTCAATAATTTGGCACGAGTCAATCATTTATCTTGAGTCAATCATGGATAGACTCATTTGGGATTTATAGTTTTAGTAGATGGTGTGAAAATGGATGAAGAAAAATAAAGACAATTATTGAGTGGCCTATGCCAAAAAGTATTACAGAGGTAAGATGTTTTCATGGTTTAACAACTTTTCATAGAAGATTTATTAAAAAAATTAGTAGTATTATGGAACCAATAATAGATTGCATGAGAGGGAAGGAATTTGCACATACTAGATCAGCGAAATAAATATTTGAAATTTTGAAGAACAATATTATAAAAAGGCCAATTTTTAAATTACTGAATTTTAAAAAAGTGTTTGAGGTTGATTATGATGCCTCATTTGTGGGAATTGGTGTTGTATTGATTCAAGAAGGAAATACAATAGCATATTTCAGTGAGAAATTGAATGAGGTAAGAATAAATTATTCTACTTATGATGTTGAAATTTATGCAATTGTACAAGCATTAAGACATTGGAGTCATTATCTAGTGCCTAAAGAGTTAATACTATTTACAGATCATGAGGCTTTGAAGTATGTGAATACACAAAAGAAGTTGAATAGTAGGCATGCAAAGTGGGTTTCTTTCTTGCAAGGATATATTTATGTGTTTAACATAAATCATATAAATAAAATTAGGTAGCTAATGCATTAAGTAGGAGGGTAGTATTATTAACTATTATGGTGAGTGAAGTAATTGGATTTAAAGCTAATAAAGAATTATATGATAGTGATCCATATTTTGAAAAGATAGTTGAATAGTGCAAGAATATAATAATAGGTGGGATACTTATTATTCATGATAAGTATCTTATACAAAAGGGTTATCTCTTCAAAGGAAAATAATTATACATTCTAGTTGGGTCTCTACGTCAAAATATAATAAAAGAATTACATAGTGGTGGTTTGGCTAGACATTTTGGTAAGATTAAGACAATAGCTTTGGTGGAGGAAAAGTTTTTTTGACCAAATATTAAGAGAGATGTGATAAGATATGTTTTAATGTGTAGAATATGTCAAGTAGCAAAAATACATGCACAAAATACTAGACTTTATATGTCATTACCGATTCCAAGAGGGCCATGGACATATTTGAGTAAGGATTTTGTGTTGGGATTACTAAACACACAGAGAGGTAACAATTCAAAATTTTTTTTGTAGATAGATTTTTTTAAATTTTTCATTTCATTTCATGTAATAAAAAACAATGATTCCACTAGAGTTGCAAAATTATTTTTTATAGATATTGTGAGATTTCATGGAGTTAGAAAAACTATAACTTCAGATAGAGACACAAATTTTCTAAGTCATTTTTGGAGGACTTTGTGGAAGGATATGGGTACTAAGCTATAATTATATAGTGCATATCACCCACAAAAAGATGGATAAATAAAATTTGTGAATAGGAGCTTAGGAAGTTTATTGAGATGCATTGTGGGAGATAAGTGAAAATATTGGGACTTGGATTTACTACAAGCTGAGTTTATATATAATAGTTAAGTCAATAGATCAATAGGAAAATCACATTTTCAATTTGTTTATGGTATAAATCCTATGTATGTTTTAAGTTTGGTAAAATTTCCAATTTCTAATGTAATTATTGATTATGTAGAAGAGTTTGCAGACCATGTGAAATAGTTGCAAGGAGTAAGAAGAAAGTTGAAGGAAAGTAATTATAAATATAAAGGAACAACAGATGTTAAAAGAAGATCCAAGGTATTTGAAGAAGGAGAGTTGGTAATGGTTTACTTGAGGAAAGAGATATTTCCAAAAGGTAAATATAATAAGTTAAAGTATAAGAAAATTGGACCATGCAAAATTGTGAAGAAAATCAATGACAAAACTTATAAGGTGAGTTTACCACAAAATTTTGGTATTTCTCCATTATTTAATGTTTTAGATTTATATGAATTCTATGAAAAATATGATAAAGGTGACACAGATGAAAAATTAAAATGGAAGCAACAGGTTCCAAAGAAAAAGGATAAGATAGTGTAGGTTTTAGATATGAAGACAATGAGCATAATGCAAGGGAATTATAATAGGTATTTGGTCTAGTGGGAAGGATTGTAGTAAGAAGACAACACTTGGATTACAGAATGGGAGCTGAAGAAGATTGACAAAGACAAATGGTAGTAGTACAATCAGAACAACTAGTGGGAACTGACTTGTTTTCAACTAGAGGAGAATGATGCAGAAAAATAGGGTCTAAATATTTAGTTTGATAAATTTTTTGAGATTTTTTTATTTTTAGAAATTGTATATTTTTAGAACCAAAAGTTAACTTTAGTTGAATTTCATCCCATAGGCTAATTTTAGTGTTTACAATATTTTGAGATATTTTTAGAGCTGTACACACTTGCATGAGTGACTTACTAAAAATAATAGCTACTAAAAATTGAAGTTTTATTTTAGACGTTACTTTTTTTAGAATTTTTGCATTTCAACTCTAAATTTGAGTTGAAGATTATTTAAGTATGGGTTGAGTTTTTAATTATTTATAGTAATCAACATGAATCAAATTTGAGTATTGTTTCAAGATCTTGGCCTATTGGTAATTTTTCTTGTGCTTGTTAGTTTTTGGGTTCATTAGAATGATGTCAAAAAAGAAGCCAAACTTTAGAAGGCCATAAATTTTGATTCGTAGCTCTATTTGGGCCCATATTCACAACAAAATGATTAGCTATGTGATATTTTCAATGTTTTTTAGAGTTTATACATGACCATCAGAGGTTCAAAATTGTAGTTTATGTTTATTTTTAGGTTTTTCTATAAATTTAAAAATTGTCTATTTTGTAAATAGACTTGAACTTCATTTGAAATTTGTTTGATAGGTCAATTTTATTGTTCAATATATTTTTAGAGATGCATGCCCTTGCATAAATAACATACTAAAAATATTCGTTTCTAAAAATATCAAGTCAAGTTCTATTTATGTTATATTTCTGATTTTTCATGCCAACTATAATTCTAAATTGAAACTTATTTTTACATAGTTTGTAATTATTTGAATGATTCAATATAAATCAATACTAGTTGTTTTTTTTTTTAAATTAATTTATTTATTTTTATAGTATTTTGGTTTATTATATATGATATAACAACTAATGTCATAAAAATAATGAAAAAACTCTATAACATGATAGATAATGTCATAAAAAATATAAAATGAATTAGATTTTATTTAAAATTAAATTTTATTATAAAGCTCATCTTATCAAATTTATTAATTAAATTTATAAATGTAAAAAATATCATTTATAATGTATTCAATGTATCGCTATACAATTTAAGATAATTTTGATAAACTAGAATTCATGTTAATGTTGGTTCATATTTGAATAAATAAATCACCTATAATGAAATAAAAACAATAGATTTATGCTCAAATGAGGGCATTGAAAAAAAAAATTATGCATTGGAGATTCTAGAAAATAGCTTGGCACACCTAAACTTTTATCATGAGATAAAATTAAGAAATGAACTTTCAAAGATCTATTTAGAATAATATGTTGTGAAGTACATATTTTTTAATTTTAGAAATGGATTTTATATTTTATTTAACAATTTATGGTGGATGTATTATACTAGGTAACTCAATACTTTTAACATTAAAATATTAGTTAAAGTAATAGTTAGAGAAGTAGCATAGGTTATGGTGGATAGTTTATATAAATAAATATTGAACTATCGATGGAAATTAAATTGATTATATTAAATAAAAGAGTGAGGATGAATTTGTTTTAAATTTTTAAAAGAATTTTATGAAATTTTAGAATAATTTAGAGTTTACTAATTTTGAAAGTAAATAAGAGAATATGGAGAACAAATAAAATGAACTGATAATAAATTAACCTATTTTGAGAAAGTATAAATGAATTTAGATAATAAATCAAAGGAATTTGTAAGAAAATGGATTATATTGAGTGACAAAATATCTAATCCACATCAAGAAACATTTTTCAATAATTTCATTACTTTTATGATTTTAAGGAATATCAATAAATTTTTTTATTAATTTAAAACTTAAAAAATTATTTTGAAACATGTTATGATGTTGATGGTTCATCTATCTAAAATTTATCATTAAACTAATGTAGTCAAAGGTTTATATTAAAAAATAATAATAACTAAACTTATTACTCAAATTCTTATCTTTTTCTAAAATGAATTTAATTTTTAAAACACAAGATACACCTTGTCAATACTAACTTATGTTTAAGGAGAGGTATAGGAATAGTTAATAATTTTTATATAAATACTAATACTTGTTTTAATTAGAATAAATTATACATAAATAACTTATTTAATAAAAAATAAAATATTAAAAAACACATAATTCGATCAAATTAAAGGTTTTTTTTTTTAAACATTGTATTAAAACAATTTCAAAACCTAAAACTCATTCTAATTAGAAGAGAATATATGTACATAACTTATTTAAATAAAATTAAATTATCAAAGAACATACAATCCAATTAATGTTTTAAAAAAATTCATGAATTATAATGACCTATAGAATTAGATTTTACACAAAAAAAATATGGAATGAAATTATTCCTAATTAATATGTGGAAACATCGATAATTTAGATTCATTATGATTTATTCAAATATAATGAACTATATCAATTGACATGTTTGGAATACATGTATAATAAAATAATAATGTATTATTAATAAATTGTATAATAATACATAAAATACTATATAATATAAATAGAATATCTTTGTGTACAATATTAAAATGTACTTGATAGAAAAATAAAAACTTAACAATATAAAATTAAATTCAAATCAATTTTCATGAAGATATTTGTAGAGAGTGCATTTTGTATTATATATTATGTCATATATAATTTTGATGAATAAAATTTGTAGACCTTATATTTTATGCCATGTATGTGTTTTGATGCATAGATTTTTAATCTTTATAATATATTATATTCCTTTTTTCTTTTTTCTTTTTTCTTTTTTCTTTTTCTTTTTTCTTTTTCCTTTTTTCTTTTTCTTTTTTTAATCCTACTCTTTTCTACCATATCCTACTTTTGTATGATGTAAATTTTATGTAACTTACAATTATCATATCTTTTTATTTGTGATGTGACTCTAATGTACTTTAAGATAAGTAAATATATGATTAAGATTGCTAGTAAAAATAGATTAAAATATCTATTAAGTTTTGATAGATGGTGTCTAATTATTTGAAACATTCAAATTAAAAAATATTTGCTATATAACAAAATTATACTTAATGATATATTTCAAATTAGTATCAAATATATTTATAAGTGATTAACTTTTTTTAATTAATTTATTGGTTCAAGTAAAAATAGAATTAAAATAATGAGATATGGGCTTCAAATAATCAGATTTACTATTTTTTTTTCTTTGAACAAATTAATTATAAAACTAACATATAGACATAAAACTATCACTTTAAGATATTACACTATCCCATTATATGGCAACCACTACAAACGACAAAGGAGACATATATGGCAACCACTACAAAAGATTGAAATGAAAATTGTATAGTTACTGATTGCATGTAATAGTGATGGTTGTTCTCATTACAAAACAATTTTACTAAATTACTTTTATCTTGTTTTAATTTATATATATTTTAATTATTTATTTTAAAAGGAAAAAAAAGAAAAAATTTACATGGATAAACTCATTTGACTAAAATCAATCATTAATAAGCAAATGTTCAGTGACTTCCAGAGTTCCCCCAAACTCTTCAGCAAGTCAATCCATGTTCATATTTCATAAAATTATAAACTAATTTCCTGAAGCAGTTGAGGAAACTCAAGCAGTCCTGAACATACATCGTCAGCTGCCTCACTCCCTACTATCTATGCAAAATAAAAGTGTGAGATATAGTTTGTTTTATAGGCTTACACAGAAATGTAAGGAAACGTGAGTAGACAAAAATGAGTGAACTATATTTGATTGGCAAGTTCATTGAATTCGGATGGGTATGATGGATTTTATGCAAGAATACCATATTTTACTCACTTTTAATTAGTATTGAATATATTTTCTCTCATTTAGAGACAATGTAGACTCTCCATGGAATGCATTTATGAATGTAAATCTTACTGTTTCATCTTTTATCTACAATCTTTGAGTTTTCACTTTTAATTCTTAGTGTGCATTAATTTT
>JARHVA010001567.1:757500-952500 GCA_037957365.1 Torreya grandis
CATAAATATAGAGGTATCTGAAAAGTGGTTGTCATGGATGATCTAGATTCTAAAAATTGGGTTTTAGACAGTTATGAGTGTCATCAATAGGATTCTAGTGTTTTTATAATAACTAGACATTAGCACCCTATATTGATAGTAGAATCATGTTTATGTAGTGTCTTATAGGTGGTGGTAGTAGTGTCCTATAGGTGGTGGTAGTGTCCCCTTTTAAAGACTAATCATGTTTTTTGAGAGCACCTATGCCTACATTTTTAGGTACTATTCCTACACGCATGAAACATAGAGCTCTATGTTGTGCCTAAAAAACTTGAATTAGTGTGCAAACCCTAATCCTCCATGAAATTATGGCATGAGAAATAATTGTGTGTTCATTATTAGGATAGGTTGGGAATCCTTAACACCCTAATGTGAAGATATTTGCCTATATACCAATACTCTGAAGAGGGATCAAACCCAATGTAGTTATCCCACCTAGTGTTTGATGCAAGTGCAAGTCAATGCTAGAATGAGAGTGGACTTGGATGCTTTGAATATGCTTGAGCTTTTAAAACTTTTCAAATTGGGCTTAGGGCTGCTATAGGTGGTAGTATGTAGAAGTAGAGTAGAATAGGGATCAAATACCTTAATTTTTATCAACTTATCTTTGATTTGAATGTGTTTTTGCATCTATTTACCATCTACTGAATAGAGATCATTACACATATATTTATAAAGATTTTTAGGTTATGTGGATAATAAAATGTGCTTAGGTTAACCTTAGGAGTAGCACATGTTTTAAAAAGTATCCTTTGGGAAGATTTTGGGATAAGGACAGTAATGCCCAGTTGGGGACACTAATGCCATGTCACTGTAGTGTCCCAAATGTGGCACAAATATCCACTTGGTAGACTACTGAGCAAGTTGGGTTAGGATCTAAGAAGAAGTTTTGGTGTTGTTTTTTGGCTAACTATAGGTGAATTTGGTCTACATAATGATTAGAAAAGTGTGTTTAAGTTTGTAGGATAGGTCTAGGGCCAAGCTAAAAATGGGGTAACTCAAGTGACACTCTTACATCCAATTACCACTTTTAGGTGATTACACAAAGATATTCTATTTATATAATGTTTTAGATTATACATTATTATATAATTTATTGATTATGCATTATTATTTTATTAAAAATGTATTCTAAAATTTTTAATTAATATTTTTAATAATATTTTAATAAATCATGGTGAATCCACATTATCATTGAATTTCAATTTCCTCATATTAATTAGGAATAATTTCATTCCATGCTTCTAGATCTTAATATTTATCTCCATTATATTTTCTATGTGAAAAAACTAAAACCATGGGCTGCTGAAAATTATGACTTGATATATTTTATGTGTGTAAAATCTCAATCCATATGTCATTATAATTCATGTAAATTTTGAAAATCTTAATTTTATTGTATTGTATGTTTGTTGATGCTATATTTTTTATTAAAGAAATTATGTACATGATGGAAACACTAAATATCTAGAGGCCATGATTTTTTATTTGTAACTTGATGCCTTCACTCTTTCAACCTAAACATGAATGCACATCTCATAATCATTAAAAAAATTCATGTAGAATTCGCATTTAAAACAATGTGATGCCATGATTTACACCCTTAATAAACACCTTTTTCTCATGACAAAATTTCATTTCATTTTTTTTAAATTCATGACCTTAATCTCAGTATCATGTTTATTATTTTACCATATTACCTACCCCAACCCATATAAAAATCATATTTACCCCTAGTGAACCCACATTTTTCAAACATAAAATCATGGTTTACAATAGTGAATCACTACACATAAAACATGACTTAGATTCATTTTCATAAACACCCTAATAAATTTAAATTAAATGTAAAAACATGATAATTATGGGTACCTACGAGGTATATGTATTCCTTGGGTATCTATTACTCAAGCACCTTATCTCTATAATGTTGAACATGGAGGATATCATCCATCTCTCTATCACTAATTTCATGGACTAGAGCACAATTTCACCAAAGGTTAGGGTAAAAATGACTTGGTTTTATCCTTCATATCCATATTTACCCCCTTCCCCCTACCATTATTATCCCCCAAGCCCTCTACTTCATTTTTCATGTCTATTTGGTACTATCTTTGTCCTATTTTTCATGTTTTCATCCCAACTAACCTTGTAATTCCTTTACTACCATCCTTATCCCAATGGGCCTATGATCATTAACCTTGTCATAACATGTCATTATTGTTGTTTCATCAAACTTTCCCATCTATATTCCCATGTAGGTAGAAAAACATTCCCTTGAGGTCTCTTAATAATATGTCAACAATGCTCAATCACTTGACATGATTGGAACTAGCTCAAATGCCCTATTCAGTTCTTCCATTTCATCCCTCAGTTTCTCAATCTCTTTATTTTTCCTCCCCATCATTAAATTTTATCAATAATCAACATATACTTTGAGTTACACTCATTGAATCATAATCAAACATCCCATTTTTAGATTTATGACTTTCGCAACATAAATAATTACCTAGATATGTCTAAACCCAATACCCTCCTATCACTACTCATAAAATGTCACATTTTTGTCAAAATTTCTCCCTAACATGGTTCCTTTACTGGGACATGTCTAAATCTCATGGACAGTCATCCATTTTCACCCATAACTCTCTCTAAAAATATCTCCCTAGCATGCATCCTTGCCTAGAATAAATCTAAATCATATGACCCATCATCATATTTTACCTAAATCTCTCCTTGACATGTGTCCTTTATTGGGATATGTCCAAATATTATGGCCCTTAATCCTTCTTTTCCCAAATCTCTTCTTGGCATGCATCCTTTCCTAGGATACATCTAAAACTTGTAGCACATAATCATATTTTCCCCATAGCTCTCCCTAACAAGCATCCTTTCCTAAAATACATCTAAATCTTATAGTGCATCATTCCATTTTTCC
This sequence comes from Torreya grandis, assembly GCA_037957365.1. Lineage (NCBI taxonomy): Eukaryota > Viridiplantae > Streptophyta > Pinopsida > Cupressales > Taxaceae > Torreya > Torreya grandis. The sequence goes on from JARHVA010001567.1 coordinate 760,478, forward strand.
TTGCATATTACTTGGCATGGTTCTTTGTTTTGGATACATTGAAAGTTCTTGGTCCATCATCCTATTTTTCTCACATCTCTCCATAGAATACATCCTTTCTTTGGATATATATAAATCTTGTGACTCATTATCCTATTTTTCTTGTATCTCTCCCTATCAAACATCCTTACCTAAGATACATCTCAAGCTTATAGTCAATAAATTTTTTTCCTATAGCTCTCCCTAGCATACACCCTTACCTAATAGATGTCTAAATTTTGCAGCCCATAATTCCTTTTGACACATGCTCTCCATGGCATGTATATATTTGTGAGATATATTTAAATATTAGTTAGGATATATTTAAATATATATTTCATGTATCACCATCCCATCATAGTTATTTCATGCTAGGGGCACATTTAAAATTGTGACAACATCATTTTCACTCCCTTTCATATATCATTGTCAACTATTGTCTATTGATGACTCATTATTATTATCATTTTTATCTGTTATGTCTCTCACATATCATCACCTCGTAATCTTGTTAATTTTTAGGTTTCACCCCTGATTTTATTTCTAATAGGCATCCATTTTATTCATCTTTACATGACCCCTCAATAGGTATCATCCATCATCATCTATCACCTAAATTATTAACCCAATACAATATTTCTTCTTTGAAAGACCATTATTGTTATTTTGATTACAATTCCGTATAAAAGATGTGCAAAATATATACACCTAAGTATTACTCATCCATTGTCATTTCTAATATCATATAAAATCATGCTAATTTCATCTATTAATGAAAATTTAATTCATACTAATATCATATTATTTAGTCTAATAATTTATAGTCTCTATTTTAACATAACATGCTAAACTTACTCTCATCTCATGCTAATTAATTATATTATTAAACACTTATTACACCAGAATTGACCTACTAACACATCATTTCATTGTTTTATATGTTTTTATTCCAATCCCACCTATCCCCACTAACATCTCCTATAAATACTCCCACTAATCCTCATTTGATCACCATTTATTATCCTAAAACACCTCTATAAATATCTAATCCACCTAGAGCCTTCCACTATCATTGTTAAGAATTTTAAATTCCTAAATCCTACAAACCTCCACCTTCTAATCCACTCCAAATCATCATTAAGTTTCCTAATGGACTCTATAAAATTCTAAAGCTTCCTAGAGCTCTTCATTATCTCTTATAGGAAATTCCAAGGAAATTATAATTCCTTGATAATTAATTTTTTAGTCCTTAAATAATAATTTTAAATTCCTAAAACATTTCTTAACCATTGATTTGATTCCACAATTGGATCAAATATATTCCCTCAATTTTTCCATCACCCTATATTTAAAATTAATCACCCCCATGTAGCTAAAAACTAAGGATTTTGGTGTAATAGTGATGTCAAATTGCCATCCTATCTTCATTTGGCAAGCACTGTACTCCATCTCCATGGCCACAACTCATTGAACCAAGTCAAAATAAAACATTTAAACCATCCCAAAATCATTACATTTTATCTATTAGGGCACATCATATACACTTTGGAAGTATATTGAGTTGGGCGATTGAGGGATAATTTCATATTTCCATTTTTATTGTGTTGTTATTTATAGATATCTTTTCCAATCATAGGTTGCTTAAATTTAGGATATATTTATTGTGTTTATTCCTATTCCAATTTTTTTCATTACACTGAGTATATATGACTCATTTCCTTGTAAATTGATTATATGCATATAATATGCTAAAATAATGTGTTTGACATAAGTAAATTTATGTCACAATCTAATACATGAACCCCTCAAAAATCTCAAAATCTTCTAATCTATGTCAAAATCAAATTTTAATGCTTCTGGAGGCCTAAGTCTCTATTAAAAATCCACTAATATAACCCCATTTTTACTTTATTAAAATATCCTAAAAATAACTCATCCCAAAAGAAAGAGTTAATTATATCATGTTATGTATATAATATAACCATGTAGATTTAAGTCAACATGTGGAGAATATGATATCATATTATTGAATATGTCATCAAAGAATGTAGGGTAAATATGTAATGAATGGAATATTAGTGTCATGTCAATATGTATATAGAAATTATGTGCACAGTAGTAACCTTTACTGATATAATCCCTAAATAATAATATGCAATAAAGGTGCATGATATGTATCATGGCACCACAAACATATAGGGATGTGCCTGATATGGATCACAACACCCACAAACTAAGAAAACACACAAATATAAAATATCTCAATATAAAATGTCATGGACATGATGCACACAATAGAAACACATGAAATAAAACTAAATGTGACATACAAGGCCATGGGACATATACACAAAATAACAAATATTTCTCACATAATGAAAAAGGCCAAAATAAATGAACATTAAATGTTACACACAAGGACAAGCAATGAAAACAATGGAAAATAAGTATTAAAAAAAAGGACAAGGCTTGAAATAAGTAAACAATAAATGACTAACATATTATTAAACATTAACAACATCAATGAAGCATAGAACAAGCAAGCTAGTCTACATCATCCAAGTATGTCAATGTCAATGCATAGTAAAGTAAAATATACAAAAAATATAGCATTGTATAGAGTATGAGTAATAGAAAAACAAGTATATGAAATTATTATAACTCAATATGTTAAACATAAATGTCATAAAAATATATAATAGATATCAATGTAACTAGAGTAACATTCCCCCAACATTGGCACAACCCCTAGGGTTAGGAAATTCTAACATCTATGTATCCATATATTGGTCAAAACATAATATTGTGTACCACTTTTTGGAATAAATTTGGAACATAAAATTATAATATACCATCAAAAGGGACCATCTCCCCCATATAAAATATCTCATGTTTTAGTCATTTATATAAATCAAACATATGTATTTTACCTTATATACATAAAAATGTAGTCCATATATAATTTTCATATTTAAAAAAAAATGTTTAGTATTTTTAATGATTTATTTTGGAATCCTTTTTTAAAACCTTTATTGTCCACCTAATGGGACACAATATTATTCTTTGACCCATATCATGTATATCTATATTTCAAACATCTTACTCATGTATATTAGTAAATACATGTGTGTGTCAAAGATGCTATGTAATATATGAAAAATATGATGAATAACATATATAAATAATGTCAACAATAAATAATTTCATACTTAGGTCCTTATTTTTTATTTTTTATTATATTTGAATTATTATTTATTTTTCAAAAAATGGTTTTTTATATGATTATACTTTTTATGAATTGGATAAGACTAACAAAGGATCCCATCAATGGGATTACTGCTTGGATTGATTGTATCATATGGTGTGATGGTCATTTTTATTGAGTAAAAGTGCCATATGTAGGTGTAACTATATTTTAATTTCATTATGAAAAGTGACCTCATGTTGTACGATAAACCCTTCATCATCACTCAAATTATGTTGTGTATGATGATTAAATATTGGAAGCTAAGAAATTTGTGGCATCTATTATATAGTATGAGAATATATTTTTTCATCTATTCACCATAAAACATAATTAACTATTTGTGATAATATATTAATATTTAATATAGTATATAATGGCCTCTATGATTCCATAATGAATCTCTCATGTAATGGGTGATAGAGTAATATCTATCTAGGAATGTCACCTACTCTTCTAAAATTTGACTATATAACATGAAATTTAGTAGGGTATATAACTGATTCTGTAGAATTAATATGAATTCATGTGGGAAATATACATGTATCATAATCCTCAATAGATGTAGTAACCAAGTCTATAGAATTATATTGAATAGGTGTAACAGATAATTGCAGGGGTATTGTGGGTAGAGGAGGAAATGTTTTTGGTTGAATATAGTGCTCATATAAAAAATTTAAAAATTTCACCATAATATTGTAATGTATGTTTTGATATATTGTAAAATTTATGATGGTACTACATGGTTATTATGTATCCAATATCATCCCAAAAATATGTAAAATATGTTTGTTCTTAATATTACTAGTAATGTACTAGTAACTATTGTAGGGACTACCTTAAAGAGGTAGCATAATTTATCTCAATGGGTTTCATTATTTTTTGTTAAATCCTTTGATTATCCTACTTTTTTCTATAAAATATTTATATGTGTGTCCATTAGAAATAAAGGGTGTCATTGTGAAAGCAGTTTGAATTAAGCCATTATATATCATGACACCAAGAACTAACTATGAATGAACATAAGATTATACAAACAATGAAATGAAAAATAAGATAGCATACAAAATCTACTATCATCAAATATAAATTTGGTTCATTGTATTAAATCCCTGTAATTAAACCAATAAGACTATACATTGGGTCATCTTATGCCTAAGGAGAAATATGTGCATTTTATATATAATATACCTAATAATTACCCTTATACTTTCCATTAACTTATGTTTTTAAAAAGGAATATAAAATATTTTTAGAATTTAATTTTCATTAGGTTTTTTTCATTAATCCTTTTTAAGTGTGTTAGGCTCAATAATTTTATCATCATTAAGATATTTTGTCTTATGCCTTAGCTTATAGAATTTATATGTAAAATGACTCAAAAATAAATTATAATAGAAATGTGGAATAATATAATATACCTTAGGATTATGCCTAATAATATCAACCTCTTATGGATGATGGATAGATATAAGGTTGCATTAAGTAACTCCATAATAGAATACAAAGTGGTTGAAGTAATTGTGAGAATTGCCTCCTTAATAGAGTGGATAAAATATAATGGCTATGATATTGCATTTGTTTAACCCTAAAATGAAATATGTGGGTGTATTTAAATTTAATCTTAGGGTTAATAATATATAAATGAAATGGCAAGGGTGATAATCATATCTATAATAGGCCAATTAAATGCTAAACTCAAATATAAGCATACACTAAATGTATTACGCTGAGATAGTCTAAATATCAAAAGTACAACTAGGATAGATATAAAAATGAATAATAAGAGAGTACTTATCTTATTTTAATTCTATTATATTTATAGATCTATAACATGCTTAAATTATGTGGGAAGATAGTTCTAGAATATTTTTTAGATTTTGGATCTAATACCTCTAGCTATCTAGATAGTTGTGTTAGTGTTGGATCGTTACATCGACACTAATGTCTACTTCTGACATTGTTATCCTATATAAAATATCAATTGAAATAGGATTTGACCACCTAGATGATTCTAGGTTTGGCTTAACCTTCACTCTAGAGCATTCATATCTGGGTCATGGATTGTTTCTCCTTATGAAATCACAGTAAATTAACTTTTCATCGTTAGTTTGACGTTGGGGGAAAATGGGTTAGTGGGTAGATAGTGTCAAATTGACCCCAATGAACCTATTATTAAATGAATCTACCTACATATATAATACTATGAAGAGGGCCTCAAATTGATGTAGTTATCCCATATGTGGTGGCTTGTATGTGAATCCTATAATGAGTGAAAATCAAGTACACCAATGACCTATGTTGTAACTTGCCAAATTAGGCTCTTGGGTTGTTCCATTAGTAATTCAGACCTATATATATGGTGTACCTATAATTTGTATGTAATTAGGGAATATTTGATCAATTGAATACCTAATATAATGATTATTGATAAGTGCCTTGGTCTCTATGGTCTTTTCTAGGTGATGAATAAATGAGGGTTGATCTTATATTTATATTAATCCCTTTGGAATAATATCTCAAATTAAGTAAATTTGGCTTACCATTAGGATATGTTTCATTTACAAATTATATGACTCTAGGAAATTGGGCACTTATGTCATGGTATAAAAGTAACATTGATGCTACTATTTGTCTTAGATGTTAGTGTCCATGAATTAGCAAAATAGGTATAGGATCAAAACTTGTAGAGATGTAAGATAGGTATAGTTTATGTATTTTGGGAAAGATAAAATGTTTAAATCAATACTATTTTTGTGTTATTGATCCTATTTGTAAATTACAATGTATTTTCAAATACTATACATTTTAAATTTACTATACACTATATTTTTTTGACCCCTTTTAATAAGAAACTATTTTGGGTTGATTTTGCCCATCATTTTGGTACCCATTATTTTGTAATACTACTTTGTTGATGTATTATTTATTGATAGATATTTCATAGGTAATACATCATGAGAACAAGGGTTTTAAGAAGAAAGAATAGAGTGTGTAACTTTAGGCACAAATTTAGGAGGGTTTGTTGAGCCCAGATCAAAACGATATATATGCATTATAATTATGAGAAGACTGATCTGAGATTATTTTTTTACTCTCATGGATTATAATAAAATTTGAGCAAGTGTTTCTTAGTAGATTTATTCCACATTGGGTGAACCATGTTAAATTTAGTATTCTTATTATGCATGTTTCTTTTTGTTCTTTATGCATATCTGTTTATATCTATTGTTGTAATTTTGTGAGAATTATTCTGCATCAACTTTTATATTTATTTCTAACAACTAGTATCAGAGCTTCAAGTTGTATTTTTTGAAGTATTGAATTGTAGGAAGGGTTATTAGTTTAAGTGGGAGCTATGGTTGATGATCATAGATCAAAGGTTGAAAAGTTTAATGGATAGAACTTTGGTATATAGAAGATGTAGATAAAGTATTACCTTTATCAAAAGGACCTCCATGCTCTGCTAGGAGGAAAAGTAAAGCAACCAATGAGTATGATAGATGGGGATTGGGAGCTACTTGATATAAAAACTCTTGGGGCCATTAGGTTATGCCTCACATCTTTGGTTGCATTTAATATATCATAGGAAAAGACCACATAAGGTCTCATGAATGCATTAGGGAAGTTATATGAGAAACCCTCTACTTCTAATAAAATATTTTTAATAAAAAAATTATTTACTATGAAGATGTATAACAATGGTTCAGTTGTTGATCATTTGATGAATTCAATACAGTTGTGGGTATGTTGAATTCTATAAAAATATTTTTTGATGATGATGTTATGGCTTCACTTTTTTTTTTTCCTCATCAGAGAGTTGGAATAGCCTAGTAATGGTTATGAGCAACTCAGTCTCTAATAATGCCAAGTTGAAGTTTGAGGATGTCATAGGAGTAATCCTTAGCAAGGAAATGTGATGGAAAATCTCTGGGGATACTTCAACTTTAGGTGATGCTTTAGTAATGGAGAGTAGAGGGAGTCAAAATTTTAGAGGAAAAGGAAAGCATGGAAAGTAAAATGGTCCTAAAAGTTCAAAATCAAGGGCCAAGATGGTATGTTGACACTTTGGAAAGACTAGGCATGCGAAGAAGGATTGTTTCTCTCTTCAGAACAAGAAAAAAAATTAGGATGACACCAAGGAAGTGAATGTGGAAATAGGTAATGTTTGTCAAGATGCATTAATTATCTTTATTGATAATATTATAGAGTCTTGGGTTTTAGATTTAGGGGCTCCTTTTCATGATACACCATATAGGCATTATTTTATTGATTATGTTCAAAGGGATTTTGGACATGTTTACCTTGGTGATGATGAGACTTGTCGCATAATAGGAAACAAAAGTGTTCAAATCAAGATTCAGAATGGAAATACTTTCCTACTAAAGGATGTTAGGCATGTGCCTTAGTTGAGATGAAATTTAGTATCTGTAGGATAGCTAGGCAGTGAAGGTTATATGGTGGCATTCATAGAAGATTCTTGGAAAGTGACCAATGGTGATTTTGTGGTAGCAAGAGGTAATAAATTTGGTACCCTGTAATTATCAAGTAGCATTGATTACTATAATTTAGTTGTTATAGATTTATATGCAACTTTGTGGTACAATAGACTCGATCACATGAGCCAAAAAGGTATGAAAATTTAGAGGTTACCTAGATTGAAAGATTTGATTTAGATTTATATGAAGACTGTGAGTATGGAAAACAAAGAAGGGTAAAATTTATCAAGGTTAGACCTATAAGGAAGGAGAATAAGTTGGAGCAGGTTCATTCAGATGTATGGGGGCTAGCTTAGGTATCTTTTATTAGTGGGTCGTCTTATTATGTCACTTTTATTGATGATCTAACTAGGAAAATTTGGGTGTATGGCATTAGGAGAAAATTTGATGTGTTTTAAGTTTTTAAAATATGGAAAGCCTTAGTTGAGAATGAAATAGGTCTTAAGTTAAAATGTCTTAGGTCAGATAATGGTGGGGAATATTATAGTAATGCATTTTTTAATTATTGTTCAAGGAATGGAATTTGTAGATAAAAGATGGTTCTAAGAAATCCATAGTAAAATGAAATGTCAAAAAGGATGAGCAGGACTATCATGGAGCATTCTAGGAGCATGAGGTTACATGTAGGACTATCTCTTTAGTTTTGGGCAGAAGCAGTAAACACAACTATATATCTAATAAATAGAGATCCTTCATCTACTTTGGATGGAAGCATACTTGAGGAAGATTAGTCTTGTAAGAAGGTTTATTATTCATTTCTTAGAATATTTGGTTTTGAATCCTTCATTCATATTGATAATGATGATAGGACCAAGTTAGAGGCTAAGTCTGAAAAGTGTACCTTTACTGGTTATGGTGAGGATGACTTTGGTTTCTAGATTTGGAGTCTTAAGGAAAAGAAAATATTTAGGTCTAAAGATGTTGTCTTTAATGAAAAATTCATTTATAGATAGTATATATAGGATCAAAAATAATATTCTACAAAATAGTACATAGTACTGGAGGACATTATAGATGATAAATGTCCAAGCAACTAGTTCAAGCACCTACTCCATAAGAACCCCAAAATATTATGGTGAGAAGGTCTTCTAGGGTAAGAAGGGAACATAAACATTTTTCTCCATCTCTTAATTATTTATTACTCACTGACAATAGAGAGCTAGAGTGCTTTGAATAAGCAATGCAGGTAGATGTCAAGAAGAAGTGGGAGAAAGCTATGGATGAAGAGCATCAATCTCTCATGGAAAATTAGACTTGGGATTTGGTAACCCCACGTGAAGGTAAGAGAGTATTGTAGAACAAGTGGGTGTATAGAGTTAAATAAGATGATGGAGGCAATAAAAGGTATAATGCCCAATTTGTGGTAAAGGGATTTACACAGAAGAAGGGAATTGATTTCAATGAGATTTTTTCCCTAGTGGTAAGGATGATTTCAATTAGGACTATAGTTACAATAGAAGACTTCTAGTTAGAGTAGATATATGTGGAGACTATGCTCTTTCATGGTGATTTGAAGGAGGACTTGTATATGGAGCAGCCATAGGGATATGAGGTCATGGGAAGAAGAACATGGTGTACAAATTGAAGAATACATTATATGGCCTAAAACAAGCTCCATGACAATGGTACATGAAATTTGATAGTTTTATGATGGAACAGGGATACTCCAGGTGTCATTCAAACCATTATATATATATATATATATATATATATTCAGAGATATATATCTCACAAAATTTAATGATGGTGATTACATTATCTTTTTTCTATATGTGGATGATATGTTGGTTGCAGGTAAGAACATGCAAGAAATAAAAGTACTCAGAGAATAAATTAGTAATTCCTTTGCTATGAAGTATTTGGGATTAGAAAAACAAATCCTTGGTATGAGAATAACTTAGGATAGGAAGGAACAAAAACTGAATTTATCCTAGGAAGATTACATCAAAAAGTTCTTGGAGAGATTTAGTATGCAGGATGTTAAACCAGTTGGGACTCCTTTGGCAGTTCATTTCAAGTTATCAAGGGAGAAATTTCCAAAGATAGAGGAGGAAATAATTCAAATGTCACATGTACCATACTCATTCATTTTTGGTAGCTTGATGTATACTATGGTGTGCACTAGACCAGATATTTCCCATGTAGTGGGAGTAATAAGTAGGTACATGAGTGATCTAGGTACAGGACATTGGAAGGTCATGAAGTGGATCCTTCAGTATTTAAGAGGGACCATGGGGATAGTTTTAAGCTATGGTGGAATAGATACCACTTTTTTTGGTTATGTAGATTAAAACATGGATGGATATTTAGATAGTAGGAGGAGTATAATAGGATATGTATTTACTATAGGTGACACAATAGTGAGTTGGATTTCACGACTACATTAACTTGTGGCTTTATCAATCATAGAGGCTGAGTATGTTGCTACCATAGATTCAAGCAAATGAATTATTTATTTAAAGTAGTTGATTGAATATTTGGGGCATAAGCAAGAAGAAGGGAAGGTCAGAGTGTTATACATCTAGCAAAGAACTCCACTTTCCACTCTATGATGAAGCATTTACAGTTAAGTTACCATTTCATTAGGACAATTTTGGAGGAAGATAATTTGAAGCTGGAGAAGATTCATACCAGTCAAAATCTTGTAGACATGATGACCAAGGTGGTCACAAGGGAGAAACTGAAGCTATGGTTAGTTTCAATTAGCCTTCATAGCTGATAGTGAAGGGTTGAGATGCTTGCTTAGAGGAAATTAGTCTCCAAGTGGGAGATTGTATTGTTGTGGAACCTATTTCTAAATTACAATGTATTTTAAAATATTTTACATTTTAAATGTACTATACACTCTATAAAATTTCTTAGATACCTTTAATGGGAAACAATTTTGGGTTTACTCCACCCATGGTTTTGGTACCCATTATTTTGTAATACCACTTTCTTTGATGTATTATGTATTGATGAATATTTCATAGGTAATACATCATGAGAACTAGTTTTTTGAGAAGGAAGAACAAATTGTGTGATTTTAAGTGTGAATTTAGGAGGGTTTGTTGAGCACAACTCTAAATAATATATGTGCATTGTAATTGTGAGAAGACTGATCTGAGAGTAGTTTTGTACTCTCATGGCTTTTAATAAAATCTAAGTGTTTCTTGGTGGATTTATCCCACATCGGGTGAACCACGTTAAATTTGGTCTTCTTATTGTGCATGTTTATTATTTTTCTTTATGCATCTCTATTTATATCTATTATTGTAATTCTATGAAATTTTTATGCATTAACTTTTATATTTATTCATAACTATTATAAGACTGATAGGTCTAGGATATATTCCAAGGGGTTTAAGATAAATCATATGTGAGGCTTATAAAATCAAGGTGTATAACTAAAATAACCATGGTCAAAGTTTACAAAGTATATAATACTAAGGTTCTACATAATCATAAAATATCATCTACATTTCCCCCCTTTAATCTAGTAATTAAATTTCTAGTTTAAATGAAAATAATAAGTACCTTAGTGTGTGTTCACACTTTGTATTTGTTTGATTTGAATTTGAGTACTTTTTTTATGAATGACCTATAACCAAGAACATGGTAAAATATAAAATATATGCATATAATATGGGTTAAAAGTACTTAAAATAGATTAAAATTGAAAGCTAATGGTTTTGGAGTGCTCTTGTGTGTCAATGTAACTGCCTTGCCTATTGTAAAGTTGTTTTGAAAAATATGTATCATTGTAAGGATCTAATACTGATATTAGAATAAATATAGATAAATATTTAAAGTGTATATACCAAAGGAGAGAGAGAGAGAGAGAGAGAGAGAGAGAGAGAGAGAGAGAGAGAGAGAGAGAGAGAGAGAGAGAGAGAGAGAGAGAGAGAGAGAGAGAGAGAGAGAGAGAGAGATTGAAATGCACATGACCCAAACATTGGATAAAAAGTGATTTGCCACCTGGTAATTGAGATTATCTCAACCATGTAACCCAATAATACTTATAACCTAGCAAGGTTTGATGATCAATTCCAACCTAAAAACTTTGGCAATATTGAGTGATTTGATCACCTCAACCATACCAAAAATTTAACCAACTACCATAGTAGAGTGGCTCACTATGATCCATAAATTTTTTTAAAGTATCACTGCATGCAATAGTTTTACAATCTAAAACCAATTTGGATTTTTTAATATTATGCATATGTTTCATAGCATATGCATCCTAGATATGTCTCATGGTGAAATTATGTATAATAATGGTACCAATATATAGAATTATGACACAATTATGAATTTTAATCATATAATGGTGTGCTTTGGCCAATTTGGATAACTATGTAAGTGTGGAGAACATGCTTCCCAAGCATACCCCAACTATATATGAAAAAATCTAAAAATTGATATAATTACCAATGTGGACATGTTTCCAAAACATGCCCCCGCTGTAAATTAGAGACGATGAATACACAATAGGTGTTGAAAAATGATTCTAATGTTTTCAGCCAATAAATTTTTTAACTAATAACAATACCATATATTTAATGAGTGCAGCGAACATGCTTCCAAATCATGCCCTGACTGAATTAGAGAATTGTGAATGTGTGAAATACATATGCATATAACATGTGCAAACTAAATTTATAAATAAATATAAGTACAAAATACTAAATTAGTTTAAATAACATGCTTCCAAATCATGCCCCAACTAAATCTGATAATTATACCAAGTGTGGAGAACATGCTTCCCAAACATGCCATAAATAATATGTGTAATGTACCTAAAGGGGTATAATAGTATAGGGAATAATCCCAAATGCATTAGATTATGGAATGGGGTTAGTAAGAAATATAATAAGTATAGAGGCATATGATGTTATAGGGATCAAAGAGTTATTTATAATTGAGCCTCACTCAAAGGAGGTAGCCCCCTCAAAGAGACCCATGATACAGAGTTATTCCTTACATAAAAGGCATTAATGTTTATAATGTGAGTGTTTTAGATTAATAAATGAGTTGACTCAGATATTTAATCATCATGAGAGTAAAAATTCCCTAACATTAGTATCAGAGCACTTTACCAGCCTACCAAAAAAATTTCCATTATAAGGGAAGAGAAATTAAGACTATAGAAAGAGTTTTCATCCATTTGCAATATTCTCATTTATCAGATTACTATTTGTAGAATCTTTGGTCCATATAATGTTTTATTGTTTAATTTATATAATGATTTAAAATTTTGGTGTGTGAATTAAATTCACATTCATGAAGTTTTCTTTGAATATTTTTCTTTGGAGCATATAATATCTATAGTTACCTTGTAAATCTGAGCTTGGTCATACAGTTTCTTTTTCCTTATTTGGCATCATGGCCCTTGCCTTATTGACATCTAGCATTGATTCTGTTTCCATAGTTTTGTCACTCTATATTTTGGATCTGGCATCAAGGGTTTCTATCATTGTCCTTTATAGTATTTGGATCATATTTTTATTACAATTCACAATCATGGCATGTTTCATTGCTCCATTGTGAGAAGTTATTACAATCATTGATAGTATTCATAGTTTGTGTGCTTTATTTATGGACCACCTACAACATGTCCAACACCTTGGCCATTTTTGGGAAGCATCCCAGACCAGTGGTATATGATTTGAGGCTTATACCTCTCTCCTCATAGCTATGAAATTATTCTCCACATCTTCTTTACTAGCAACAAACTTTGATTTATTCTTGGTTGGATCTGAATACCATTCAAGCTTATTCTAGCTCAATGAATCCTACCAGATAGCTCCCCATCTAGGTTAATATTACATGGTACATCAACTTTATCCACTTTGCCTCCACATTATGTAATATTGTTACCTGTGCACTCTATATTTGACACAGCTATTGAAAGACTCAATTTTGGGGGATGAATATTTATGCTCCTACATAGTTCATAATAGTTCTATCACTTAGCGAGTTCCTTGAAAATATTTAGATTTTTTTTATTCCTCTTGGATACTTCCCATGGCACCATCCTCTCCTAAAATCCTTGAACATACTCCTCAGCTCCATGCATAGATCTCCCTTGGCATCGATAAGATTAGTCTTCATGGTGATCTCGTATGGCATCTCAACCTCAAGGTTTTGGTATACTAGTTTGTTACATTTGGTATTATAATTGAGTCTAATATAGTCAAGTTTAGTTGTTTCTGTTGAGTCTGTCTCATTATGTTTTGGCCTATATCATTGTATGGATGTATTTTTAGTTTAAAATGACATCCATTTGATTGTAATCATTGGGACTCCTATTTTATTTAGAGGTAATTTCGTTATGGCCTTGACTCAACGTCATTAAATGGGTACCATTCAAGAATATCAAGAAGCATTTGAAGTACTTTCCAACTAGAATGTAGACTTAATTGATGCCTTATTCCCATGTTGCTTCATCAATGGTCTTAATGATACAATTAGACATGTGGTTGAAATTTTTAGTCCTCATACAATGATGGAAGCTATGGGTCTATCCAAGCTCACTAAATATTGTATCAACTAGCAATATCTTCAAACAATACCCCCTCAGATTGTAAAAGCACTAATGTAAGCACTAAAAGTTCCTGATAACTCCTCTAATAAGTCCATTTACGAAACTACCATGCTCAAGTAGACCCCACATGAGCCCAAGATGATAATCACATATCCCAAGTATGGAATTGAGGCTCCACTTCCCTTGGGAAAAAAAGCTAAAGGGGGTGGCATATATCCTCAATTGGTCCACAAGGACAACTATTTTATGTTCCCTTGTATTATATTTGAGCATATTATTGGAATGCTTCAAATCTCAGTACTAGACTCTAACCTCTTTCTTGACCTATCTTATATTGAGGTTATTTAATATAGATATCTCTATGTACTTCCATCTCATGTTATACTACTTTCATTCACACTATTCATGTCCATATTTATTTCTTAGCATCAATAGAAGAAGTGGAAGTAGAAATGAATGCATGGCAGAGCTTCCATCTAGTCTTTAGCTTATTTTTTGTTTGGCTTTCATTTGATCTTCCTCCTATTTGTTATCATGTTTTGAGGGTGAAACATATTTAAGGGGGATGGAATATAATGTACCTAGAGGGGTATAATAGTATAGGGAATATTCCCACATGCATTAGATTATGGAGTGGGGTAGGTAATAAATAGTATAATTATAGAGGAAGATGATGTTATAGGGATCAAAGAGTTATTTATAATTGAGCCTAGATCAAAGGACATAGCCCCCTCAAAGAGGCCCATGATATGCAGTTTTTCCTTCCATAAAAGGGATTGGTGTTTGTAATGTGATTGTTTTAATTAATAAATGAGTTAATTTAGTTATTTAATCATCATGAGAGTAATAGATCCCTAATAATAATCCCCCTTTTTATGTGAAGATAAAATGTGAATTGGGAGTTATGTCACCTCATAAGGGTAAGACAACTGTTAAATATGTGAATGTAACCATGTATCATATATAAGGAAATCTGTCTAGGTAATTGTATCATTGAAATGCATAGAACCAATGTGATCACACGTAGTCCTAATATGCATGATAAATATCATGGAAACATATATATAATCACATTACAAGATCAATAAGAAAATAAGCACACACACAAGATCACTCAAAATAAGTTTAATAAATAATGGTCCAAATAGACTGGAAACAAAAGGGCATGTTCAAATGCCTCACAATTGAAGGTACATGTCTGAGTCAAATGTCCATGAAAGAAAGAATGACATATTCAAATATCCATAAAAAAAATGACATATTCAAATGTCAATTAAAGAATACTTAGGCGTAGGTCCCACAAATAAAGGAGTATATTCAAATGATCAAACAAAGCAAGATAAGACACTCAAGGAAGTGGATAAATTAAATCATAAGGAACTAGTATAAATATGTCATAGTGGCCCATGGATCTAATGTGTTATAAAAGTATGCCAAGTTTATAACATATGAAGTACCTTTTGTAAGATGTATTTATAGATAATATGCATGTGTAAGTGCATATGTAAGTTCAAACATGATAGTGTAGAGTGATCATTGAATCATATAACCTGTGTCTATCAAGATTAAAGAAACAGATGCCCTGAATGTCCATATGACATGAGTAGATAGAAATCCCAACATCCAAAATAAGAGTGTATAATGTATATGTGTATGTTTATTTCACACCCAATGTAGAAGTGTGACATATATATGTATGTAAGATTAACTAAGTATGTGGTCCATAAATATGGAAGTAACACATAGATGCCAAGGATTCAACAAAATAAGTAAGTGCCAAAATTATTTTTGATTTTTTGAATTTTTTTGTTATTTTTAGAATTTTTTGTAAAGACTAAGTTATGATCATATCCAATGGATGATCATAGTTATTTCCCCCATTTGGTGGATTACAACCTTAAATTCAATCTTTTAAATTTTTTGCATCATCATTGGATAGGTTTAAAAGGTATATAGCATGTTCCTCTTGACATTTTGCATGTGTAGTATAAGATGTAATGCTATCATTTCAAATATGTATTAATGTGCCTTCATGAAGAAAGGATATACCTTGTTGATTTTTTTCAATTATTTCTTCCATATGGTATGGCCAAATATATCCAAGTATAAATGCATATCAATATGTGTTAGACATAACCCAAACTTACATTTTAATTACTTCAAGACCACAAGAAATTGTTATTGTTATATTTCCCAAGGAATGTTTCTAAATGGCACTCTTTTGTAAGTCTTGTAAGATAAAACTAAGATTCTAAAAATGTTTTATATGTCAAGTGGTTTTTTTTTTTGTAGGATCAATATGGTTATGCCAAAAATAATCACCACCCATGTATAATTTAATTTTTAAATCTTATTGGCATGGATAATTTTTGAGTTGTTGTGAAGATAATTTATTTAGAGGATACTCAAATGTAAGATTTTATTCATTGATAAGATCTTGTTTCTTGTACTTCATGATAAATTAATGGTCTATAGAATGCCCAAGTCCTTGATGATATTAAAAATAAACATTCCCATCTAATGCTTTAGATAGATATTGACTCATATTGACCTCAATCGGATGAGGGAGAGATATAAGTTATCTGTCAACTAATCATTGGATTAATGAAGCTGGGGACTCGAGTAACTGTGTAAATTGTCTTTTCAATAACTTATATAGTATATACTAATTATGTTCTTATATCAATGTGTCAATTTTAGGCTCACATTCAAAGTATGTTGGTATAGGATTTTATACTTTTTGAACTAGTGCACAATTTTTAAATGGGTTATTATTTGATGCAAAAATTTAAAGGATTCCTTGATGCTAAAATTTTAATCATACATGCAATGTATAAGGAACTACAAACATTTTATGTATCAAAGACCATCCCAATAAAATGTAATAATTTAAGTCATTTTTAAAATATTGTCACATAATGGGTAATGTACATGGACCCATAGTAATATTTAATGTTATTTGACCATGCAAATGGCTTTGTGATTTTTCAAACCTTTGAATTTGCATAACTATTTTTTGAATAATATTTTGGTTAATAGCCATGACTTTTAGTAATTTCAAGATACAAATGTTTAGGCCCAACGTATTATCAATGAGAAATCTTTTGATAAATTTATTTTATATTTTTTCTTCTATGAACAAAGGTAAATATTGGTCAATAACATATTTGGATGGTAAATCTATAGGGTCAAAGGTGATGAGTTTGTCATTATTCTTAAGATCTTGCATAATATTTGTAAAAAAAACAAGCTCAATATTATTTGGAACTCGTGATTCCTACAATTTTTCATATAATATATCCTTAAAAACATTAGATTGTTTTAGAAGATCAAGGATTGAAATATTATATTTTGTATTGCTCAATTGGCCAATTATGTCATATTCCTTAGATTTTAATTCTATTGTATTGCAAAAGGGATTAATTATTGCTTTTTATTTGAAACCCTCTTGTTAGAATGGGAAGGAGCTTGTAAGAATGTAGGTATTGCATACCTTATAGATCAGCATGTACTAATTAGGCATGAGATATAACAAGATTCACTATAAGGTATTGAACCATGAAATAATTAAAAAAACCATCCATGGGAAACATGATGGTAGAATTTAAAATAATTCATGGATCAACAACATAAAAATTAGAAAACCCTAATTGACCTAGGGTTTGATCTTCAAATATTAGGTTCACTAAATGTTTAACCCTAAAATAAAATGTTGGGGTGTATTTAAATTTAATCCTAGGGTTAAGAATATGGAAATGAAATGGCACAAGGGTGATAATTGGATTTATAGCAATCCAATTAAATGCTAAACTTATATATAAACATACACTAAATTTATTATGTTGAGATAGTTTAAACATGGAAAGTATAACTAGGCTATATAAATAAATGACAAATAAGAAAGTAATTAATGTGTTTTGATGTTATTATATTTATGGATCTAGAAAAACCTAAAATCAGGTGAGAAAATAATTTTGGAATAGTTTTCAGATTCTAGATCTAGTGCCTCTAGCTATCTGGATAGTTATGTCAGCTCTAAAAGATTGCATCGATACTAATCTTTGAATTTGATGATATTTTCCTCTATAGAATATCGTGTGAAATAAGATACAACCACATAGATGATTGTGGGTTTATATTTTCCTTCATTCTAATGCATTCATATCTTGGTTATGGACTATCACTCATTATGAAATGGAAAAACCCTTGTTGTCCATCTTTAATGTGACCTTAGGGGAAAATGGGTTAGTGGGCATATGGTGTCAAACTAACCTTAATGACCCATTGTTAAAGGGTGATACCTACATAGTCAATAATTTAAAGAGGGCTTCAGACTACTGTATTTCTCCCCTATGTGTTGATTTATTTGTGAATCATGCAATGTATGTAAGGAAAGTACAATAATGACTTCACTTGTAACTTGGCATATCAGGCTCTTATGCTACTCCTTTAGTACTTCAAACTTGTATATATGTTTTGACTATAACTAATGTGGAAATAGGGAATATTTGGTTAATTTCTTGCTTGATAAAGTGCTTTTTGATAAGTTCCTTGGTCTCTTTGGTCTTTTCTAGGTTGTAAATGAATGAGGGTTGATCTTATATTTATATCAATCACTTTGGACTAACAACTCACATCAAAAAACTTAGGCTAACCATTAGGATTCCCAAACATTAGTGTCTAGGGAGTAGAAAAGTAGGTACAGAATTAAAAATTATAGAGGTGTAAGATAAGTATGTTTTAAGTATTTTGGTCAAGATAAATTGCCTATGTCATCAATATAAGAATAATCAGACTAAGAAATAGGGAAAGGATCATAAGATAGATAACATTAAATTCTTATAGAAGTAAGGAAAGTGTATAACTAATTATAATAACCAAAGTCTGAGTTTGCCAAGTGTACAAGCCTGAGGTGCCACATAATCACAAAATACCATCTAAAACATTAACTATTTTTTTCTTAATTCACGCTTAAAGTGTATTTAAATTTATATCTTGTTTTTATTTTAAACTTATATATTTGATGTAGTTTTATAATTAATCATTTTCTTGATCATGTTAAAAATTATGATCTTGACTTCCCAATCTTTAACTATGTGGCATAGCATCTTGAATGATTTGTGTTTGTTGAATACAATATACTAATGGAGTGGATAAGTATAATATTATTATATATGTGTTTAAAATAATTTTTAACCATAATATTATTCATCTTATATTACTTAATCTTATATCAAATTACATAGTAACTGATTTTTTGATTGGATTCTTTCTTGAGTTTAGAAATTTGAGGATATGGTAGTTTTTCACTAATGTTTATTTAAAATTATTCTATAAGTTAATAAATCAAAGGATTTAATTTATTAACTCATTTTAATGAGATATCATATAACCATTTCAAATAATAATCCTTAAGACTACATGGAAAATATTTTGTCAATAATTTATCATTGGATGGATAATCCAAATATGATGTGTGGAAGGATCTAAGGTGATTTTATTGATCAAAAATACCATAATATAATGGAATTTATTATAAGATACTAAACCAAAGGATAAAGGATAAGTTTAAATACATAGGGATAATGGATTATGTTAAGGTCAACATACCCCATTTCTAAAAAATAGGGACACATGTGCAAACTTTTAACCTTAACACTTAAGAACATGACATGTTTTGCGCATTATTTGAATTCGAAGATCATTCATGCCTGATAAGTATGGATTATTTGTTCATGGTTCTACTTTAACCTTACCTAATGTTGTATATAATGGATATTTATGTTTCATTTGCATGTTTCATGAGACCTTGATGTAATGGACTATATTTGGAATTTGTAGAATAATCCTATTTAGGATTTTACTAGCCTTTGGTCTATGAGAACTCAAGTTTGAATTCATGTTCTAAAGCCCTCCTTTAGAAAACCCTAACTTAGACCCTTGGTTCAAATATAATTTGGATGGAGAAAATTTGGTGGGAATGTTTTAAACACACTTTGGACTTAAGCCTAAATTTTACATCAAGCCTTGGTCATGTTTTTTAATACAACCAATCCTTGGTCTAAAATTATAGTTTTGGTCCTTTTATATTCTAAGCCCCTTTAGCCCCTCTTTTATTGTAAATAAGATCTAACTTTTATATTTGTAGGGACCTTTTATTTTCTTAACTTGGTCTCCCTTTATGTCATTGGCCCTATTTAATATGAACTTTGACTAAGGTCTTAGTCTTAAGGCCCCATTCATGTTTAATAACATGAACTAGACCTTAATACTAAGACCTTAGCCTAAGTACCTATATTAACTATCCCTAACTTAAGTATCTTGCCTATTTTTATAATTAACATATTTTATTTTTTCAAGACCAAATGATCAGGTAGAGCAAAGGAGGCCCAATGAATCTAAAACATTGATCCATTAGACCAATCCCACATGATCACCCGGATCAAGATCGATGGTCCACACTCAAGCGACGGTCAAAGATCTGATGGAGTGACACCAAGATCAAAGATTAAAAGGGATCCCTTTTACTAAACACAAACTTATCCTATGTTTTACCCTAAGGTCCCAATTATATTTATTAATACAATGAAACCTTAGGATAAAACTTATGTTAGGGATTTAATCATTCAAAAGGCCCCTTTATTCAAAGGCTTGGGACTCATATGATAATTTGATCCCATTTTTATATAGTCCTGACCTCACTTAATCCATTTCTAATCATAAGAACTAACCATATGCAAGTACTTGAGTTGAGATAAATGATCCATGGCTACTCACACAAAATATATCTAATGGAGCAAATACAATGTTATAATTTCAAAGACCCACAAAAGTCCTATGAAGATGACATGTGTCACCATCTCAAGAAATCAGATCTTGATCAAAAGTCTATAGATCCCTCCCAAGGTTAGAAGATTCAAAGCTCAAGAGCCCTATAGAATCACCACATGGCATACCCATGTTCAAGCTTAATGTTAAAAGGGACCCATGCATCAAAATTTGGACTTAAACTAAGTTTTTTACCCTAAAGTTTATTGTGATTTTTTAATACAATGGAACCTTAGGATAAATCCTTAGATTATCACTATAATGTTTGAAGAGTCCTATTTTATCATGTTTTAAAGACTTGGGCTTATAACTTAGTCTAATTTTCATTTATGACACTAAGCTAACTCGATCCTCTTCATTATTGCCAGAGCCAATGGTGTGCATTTACTTAGATCATGATCTATGGTCGACACTTACTCATAGGAGGTGATCTGATGAGTCATATTAAACCTAGCCTTCTATAGTACCAACTCTGTTTGGGACTTAAATTTGATGTTCTTATGCCCATCATTTGACATTTGTGAGGCCGTCATTAAAATGTGTGAGGTCATCAAATTTTAGCCCCATATGAAAGGTTATTATAACTTAATTATTTAACACGTGAATGTTAGGAGATGCCCACAAGGCCATTGTTGATGTCTATGAAACCGTTAAAATTCAACTTAATACTTAATTTCACTCAAAAGTAAAATGCACTTCAGACTTGCTTCTCAATGCCTAAATTGATCATCCATGGATTAATCTGGTTGTTTAAAGCCATGTTTAAACTCAAGATCCTTATAAATAGGTTTGGATTTGTATAGACTAAGCTTGAACATCATGCTAAGATATATTCATGTTTTTAAACATTGACCTGAACCTTAGTCTACATAAGCCTTATGGTCTTTTAAACCTAATAAGTTTAATTTGACAAAAGGGCCCATCATAAAAATACATGGCTTAGGAATTATGATATAATTTTTTATGATTTTTATTAACATGATAAAACCCTAGGTCAACACCTTACATTAGGTCCATTAATCATTCAGGGGAAGACCCCTTTATATTATGTTTTGGGACATAACTTAAAACTTTAGCCTAAATTTTATATCATGTTTATTAAACACAAAATAAAAATTAGCCTAAAGTCTTTATCTTATGTTCTATTTTTTATCCCAACACTAATTAAAATTTGTACACCTTTGCATGATCAATGCATTATGATTAATCAGAGTAAGCTAATTGAATGGAGTGTAATCAACATGGACTATTCAATATAGCCTCTTAAGGCTCGTGGGTTTAACACATGGCAAACATGTGTTCCCTATGTGACTAGTGTAGATTATAAAAGGCCCACAAGGATGTTAAGTGGCATATTCATGGAGCTCAAGCTAGACAAGGACCAATAGCATTCAAGTCCCAAGATCACAACCAATAATCCATGTTGATTAATGCATGGAGATCTGATAATGCAAGACAAAGTAAATTTTAAAAGGCAATGGCTAGTGATTTGAAAGTATCAATGAAAATGTCACAAAAACTACCATATGGATGCCACATAGATGTCATGTGTTATGATCCTGATGGGAAAATTTCACTAACACCTCAAAGTTTTGGTGTAGTGGTTTGTTACATGTGGTATGAAATATTCCACCTGGGTTCAAGTCATAGAGGGAGTGGCTATACCAGCATGGTAGTGTTTGTTTGAGGCTCATACACATAGGGGATCCTGGTGGTATGGGTAAAAATCTAGCCCAGAGTCTGGGCTTCAAAAACATGGTGGGATGTTATGATCCTAATGGGTGGATTTCACTAATGCCTCAATGTTTTGGTGTAGCGGTTCATTACATCATGCAAGCATAAAATAACAAAATCAATGATTTTATGGGCATAAAAGGGCAAAGGTATAAAGGAAAGGGTCTAAATCAAATCCAAGACATGAATTCACCTAAGTCCAACCAACTGTCACCATTAAAGCTATATAAAATGCTTATCCTTTACAAAAATCCTAAATTTGAGCCCAAATCAATCATAGTCAAGCCAGAGAGAGCCCTATTACCATCTAGACAAGTGAAAACTAATCCAGAGATAATTTGTAGGCCATTAATGAACAATTTTCAAATCTCTCATTCATGGTGGCTCAAAGACAATAGCAAAGGGAGGACATAAAATTATACTTAGCCTTAGACATGGAGGGAGGGATCTTGAAGGACATAGAATTTGATGTTGCATCATTAAACACTAGAGATAATAACTGGTCCAAACTTTTCTAGACTATAGAGGAGATGCAGGCCATCACAAGGGAAGGGAAGAAGAATGCCACAATGAAACAGAGATATAATGACATGGTCTCCATCCAAATCACTCATCTTTACTATGTGGTAGCAAAACCTAAGGTATTGCACTGTATTGATGTCATTTCTCCTATTTTTAAGGATTTCAAGATTGATCAGGACATGATAGTACATGACTGTAATTTCAAAAAGGTAACATATATCTCCCTTCTTACATTTGAATTTTAGTACAAGCTATCCAAACCTCAATTGGATTTGCCCATAATTAGAAAATGGTCAAGCAAAAATGGCATGAAAGCCATCCTTACCCCATGGCTATACTCAAGGACACACATAGTCATAGACATTGGATATGAGGTAAGAATAAATTATTCTAATTATGATGTTGAAATTTATGAATTTATACAAGCATTAAGACATTGGAGGCATTATCTAGTGCCTAAAGAGTTCATACTATTTATAGATCATGAGGCTTTGAAGTATGTGAATACACAAAAGAAGTTGAATGGTAGGCATGAAAAGTGGGTTCATTTCTTGCAAGGATATAATTTTGCATTAAAACATAAATAAATAAAAACATAATCATGTAGTTGATGGATTGAGTAGGAGGGTAGCATTATTAACTACTATGGTGAGTGAAGTAATTGGATTTGAAGCTATTAAAGAATTATATGATATTGATTCATATTTAGGCAAGATAGTTGAATAGTTTAGGGATACATTAACATGTTGGATAGATATTACTCATGATGAGTATCTTATATAATAAGTTTATCTCTTCAAAGGGAAATAATTATGAATTTCAGTTGGGTCTCTACGAGACAATATAATAAGAGAATTACATAGTGGTAGTTTGGCTGGACATTTTGGTAAGATGAAGACAATAGCATTGGTGGAGGAAAAGTATTTTTGGAAAAATATGAAGAGAGATGTGATAAGGTATGTTTCAAGGTGCATAATATGTCATGTAGCTAAAGGACATGCACAAAATACTAGAATTTACATGCCATTACCAATTTCAAGAGGGCCATGGACATATTTTAGTATGGATTTTGTGTTGGAATTACCAAACATACAGAGAGGCAACATTTCAATTTTTGTTATTGTAGATATATTTTCTAAAATGGTTCATTTTATTACATGTATAAATCCAATGATACCACTAGAGTTACAAAATTATTTTTTATGGATATTGTGAGATTGCATGGTATTCCAAAAACTATTAATTCAGATAGGGACACAAAATTTATAAGTCATTTTTGGAGGACTTTGTAGAAGAATATGGGTACTAAGATACAATTCAATATCGCATATCACCCATAAATAGATGGATAGATATAAGTTTTGAATAGGATCTTCAAAATTTTATTGAGATGCATAGTTGGAGAGAAGCCAAAATAATGGGACTTGGCTTTACCACAAGTTGAGTTTGCTTATAATAATTTGTGAATACATCAATAGGAAAGTCGCATTTTAAAATTGTTTATAGGATAAATCCTATGGTTATTTTAGATTTGGTAAAATTTCTAATTGTAGATCGAATTAGTGATGATGCAAAAGCATTTACAGAGCATATGCAGTAGTTACAAGAAAGAGTAAGAAGAAAGTTTATGAAAGTAATGAGAAATATAAAGTAAGAGCAGATGTTTGAAGAAGATAAAAAGTATTTTAAGAAGGAGAGTTGGTAATGGTTTTCTTGATAAAATATATATTTCTAAAAGGTACATACAATAAGTTAAAGTACAAGAAAATTGGACCATGCAAAATTGTGAAAGAAATCAATGGAAATGCTTATGAGTTAAGTTTACCATAGAATTTTGGTATTTATCTAGTATTGAATTTTTTAGATTTATATGAATTCCATGAAGAATATGGTGAAGATGACTAAGATGAAGACGTAAATTGGGAGCATCAGGTTCTAAAAACAGGACAAGATAGTGCAAGGATTGGATATGAAGATAGTGATCATAATGCAAGGGAATTATAACATATATTTGGTCTAGTGGGAAGGATTACAACAAGAAGAAAACACTTGGACTACAAAATAGGAGATGAAAAATATTGACAAAGATAAATGGAAGTAGTACAATGAGGACAACTCATGGGATCCAAGTTGTTTTCAACCAAAGGAGAATGATGCAAAAAAAATAGGGTCTGAGAATTCAGTTTAAAATTTTTTTTAGGACTTTTCTATTTTTAAAAATTGTATATTTTTAAAATCAAAATCCAAATTTAGTTGAATTTCATCCCATAAGCTAATTTTAGTGTTTATAATATTTTGAGATATTTTTAGAGTTGCACATACTTGCATACATGATTTACTAAAAATAGCAACTACTAAAAATAGAAGTTTTATTTTAGACATTAGTTTTCTTAGAATTTTTGAATGTCAACTCTAAATCCGAGTTGAGGCTTATTGAAGCATGGTTTAGGATTTTAATTATTTCAAGCAATCAATACAAATCAATTTTGAGTATTGTTTCAAGATCTTGGTCTATTGGTAATTTTTCTTGTTCTTGTTAGTTTTTAGGGTCATTAGAATGATGCAAAAAAACAAGCCAAACTCTAGAAGGACATAAATTTTAATCTATAGCTCCATTTGAGCCCATATTCACACCAAAATGATCGTCTATGTAATGTTTTTAATATTTTTTAGAGTTTCTACATGACCATTTGAGGTCTAAAATTGTAGTTTAAGTTTATTTTTAGGATTTTTATAAATTTACAAATTGTCTATTTTGTAAATAGACTTGAACTTAATTTGAAATTTTTTTGATAGGTTAATTTTATTGTTCAATTTATTTTTAGAGTTGCATACCCTTGCATAAAAAACATACTAAAAATATCAGCGACTAAAAATATCAAGTCAAGTTATATTTATTTTAAAGTTCTAATTTTTCATGTCAACTATAATTCTAAATTGAGACTTATTTATACATAGTTTATAATTATTTAAATGATTCAATATACATCAGTACTAATTATTGTTTAAAATTTTGATTTATTAATTTTTTATTTATTTTTATAACATTTTAGTTTATTATATATGATATAATGACTGATGTCATAAAAATAATGAAATAACTCTATAACATGATAGGTAATGTCATAAAAATAATGAAATGAATTAAATTTTATTTAAAATAAAAAAAGATATAAATTTTATTATAAAGCTCATCTTATCAAACTTTATTAACTATAAATTTAAATTTAAAAAATATCAATTATAATGTATTCATTGTATTGTTATATAGTTTAAGATAATTTTGATAAACTAGAATTCATGTTAATGTTGATTGATATTTGATTAAATAAATCACCTTTAATGAAATAAAAATAATAGATTTATGCTTAAATGAGAGCATTGAAAATAAAAAAGTATGCATTGGAGATTCTAGAAAATAGCTTGGCACACCTAACCTTTTACCATGAGAGAAAATTAAGAAATGAACTTTCAATGATCTATTTATAATAATATGTTGTGAAGTACCTTTTGTTAATTTTAGGAAAGGATTTTATATTTTCCTTAACAATTTATAGTGGATGTATTATAGTAGGTAACTCAATAATTTTAAATAGTGATAAATGTAAAATTAAAATATTAATCAAAGTAATAGTTAGAGAAGTAACATAGGTTTTGGTGGATAGTTTAGATAAATAAATATTGAATTATCCATGGAAATGAAATTGATTATATTAAATCAAAGAGTTTGAGGATGTTTTTTTTTTTTTCAAGAATTTTATAAAATTTTAGAACAATGTAGAGTTTACTAATTTTGAAAGTAAATAAGAGAATATTTAAAACAAATAAAATGACTTGATAATAAATTAAACTATTTTGAGAAAGTATAAATAAATTTAGACAATAAATCAAAAGAACTTGTAAGAAAATGGATTATATTGAGTGACAAAATGTCTAATCCACATCAAGAAATGTTTTTTAATAATTTCATTACTCTTGTGATTTCAAAGAATATCGATAATTTTTTTATTTATTTAAACATTAAAATTTATTTTAAAACATTTTATGATGTTGATGGTTCATTAATCTAAAAATTAACATTAAACTAATGTATTCAAAGATTTATATTTTAAAAAATAATAATTAAACTTATTACTCAATTCTTATTTTTTTATAAATTGAATTTAATTTTTAAAACATCAATTATACCTTATCAATGCAAAATGCAATCATTAATAAGCAAGTGTTCAGTGACTTCTAGAGTTCCACCAAACTCTTCACCAAGTCAATCCATGTTCATATTTCATGAAATTATGAACTATTTTCCTGAAGCAGTTGAGGGAACTCAAGCAATTTTGAACATACATAGTCATCTACCTCACTCCCTTCTATCTATGCAAAATACAATCATGAGATATAGTCTATTTTATAGGCTTACAAATAAATGTAAGGATACGTGAGTGGACAAAAATGGGTGAACGATATTTGTTTGGCAAGTTCATTGAGTCATATTATTCCCTAACCAAATTTTTGTTAAGTCACCTGATCTCCCCATGTTATAACCCAAGAGACGAAAGTCTCTCTTTCCATTTAACCCATTGCATCACATCGTAAAATAAATGTCACTATTACAATATTTAATTAAACTATTTAATGCAACTTTCTAAAGTTATTAAGGTTTTTAATTCTAGTGTTTAGAGATTTTAAGTTTGATTATCTCCACAATATATAACTTTAGTAAGGGTTGTTAAGATGTTTTTAAAAGAAATGTTAAAGTGTTTTTATAGGAGATATTGAGGGACTTTAAAAAATGATGTTGGGTTGATTTAATTTAGAAAATTTAATAGACTTTATTTTTTATATTATTTTTATGTCTCTAGGATGTGACATTGGGGTTCTCCTAGACACACATTAAGTCAGAGGTAATGTTAAATTATACAAATTGCTATTGAGAAAAAAATTACGTTATTTTATTAAGAAATTGGGATGCATTGATGAATAAGGCATGAAGATTAAACTGAATTGAGAAACAGTGCATGGTTAAATAGGGCATATGTATTGTTTTTAATTTAGAAAACTAGGGCATCATTTTGTTAAGCACTTGGAATGAATTGGGGAAGAGTGTATAAAGATGGTGTGAAATTGAAAAAGATGCATTGAATATTGTGTTGAATTGAAAGAGAAGGAAGTCATATTGTGTTGAATTTATAATGAGAGCCTAAATATTGTGTTCAACTAGAAAAGTCATGGAATACAAATTTAGTTGTATCTATAATGAGTTGAGGGTAAATTCAAAATTTATTGTAATAAACTGAGGTTGAATTATATTCTTTTGGAATTAACTTGAAAGCAATTTGGAAATGGTGAATTGCAAAAGATAATTTTCATGAACCCCATATTTTCAAAGTACATATTTCCAACTTTGTTATTTCTTTAAGTATATTAAATTAAATTTCATTGATTTAGAGTTTTAAAAAAGTATTTTATTTTATGGTTTCTCATTTTAGGAGGGGTAGAATTTTTTTTTGAATATTTAATATTATTTAACATTTTCATATGTATTTCATTTGACCATTACTGATACCTTTGTTTTTTTTTAATATGCTTTATAGATTTTTTTGGGGATGGATAAACAACCATTAGTAACTGATATAATCTAATGCTTGCTTTATTTTAAAATATTTACGTAAATTTCCTAAAACAAAATTTGCATTTCATGGACCTAGGTGGACATAACCATGTAGTGTCAACCTGAGAATAAGTTGAACATTAATATGGGATGTTTATTAATTATCATAGAGACTATGTCAATTGTCAACAAATTGAAAATGATTGGGAACTGATAAGTGTTTGGTGGATCCCTCATCCATGTTAAACACCAAAGGTCTCAAAGGAACCTAAATAAATGGATTAAAGTCAAAACAAGGATGTATGATAATGTAAATTTTAATTTTGTGTGTGTGTGTGTGTGTGTGTGTGTGGGGTGGGGGGCGGGCGGGGGGGGGGGGGGGATGGGGTGGGGTGGGGGGTTGTGTGTGTGTGTGTGTGTGTGTGTGTGCACGCGCGTGCGTGTTTGAAAATAGTTCTTATGTTATGTGGATCAGATTAAAGTGTAGATTTTACATGTCCTTTGTATAGTCATTTATTGAATTATTTTATATATCCTAGCTTGATTTATTTTTCATAAAACACTATTGAAACTCTTGAACATAATAGATGTTGATCTGATTATGCATTTTTATAAACATCATGTAATACACACACACACACACAAACACACACACACACACACACACACACACACACACACACACACACACACACACACACACACACACACACACACACACACACACACACACACACACACACACACACACACACACACACACAAGCGCACATGAGATGACTACTAAAAAATGATTTTTCATGGAAATGAGGATGATCCACTTCATTTATTGCTTTACATAAGAGTTGAACATCAAAGAGGAGGAATAGAAAAGTGTTGAAATTTCAGCCATATGAGTTCCTACTTTGAGGGTAATCCCAATAGGGACAGCTTTTCTAAATCTTCATCAATATGATGGGGATTTCTTCATACAAACTAGGAAGGGTCATTTGAACAAGAATAAATTGTCTAAGGGCCTTCTTTGAACATGAAAATATAATAGAAAATGAATCTAGGAAGATAGAGCTAAGTCTAATTTTCACATGGATCTCCAAATTTGTTGTAGAACCTTACATCATCCCTATACATTGGGAGTTAACTTTTGACTGCCTTAAGATTTACTAATGTTTTAATATATGGATGCATGCACATAAAAAATTAAATGTCTACGTAGCTAAATGAGTACACTGAATGTTTTTTATCTTATTGTTAATTCATATAGTTATGAGCCTATGACAAGCTTTTACTTAGAGTTTGAAGCAGAGACTCTCAATGGGATATTGTTGAGTAGATTTAATAATTCTTAGAGTTATTATAAGGTCACTTGTAGGATATGGGCATGACTAACCATATATGGTTTCATAGGGTGTCATCTTTTCATATGTATTGTAAGAATCAGTATACCATCATTTATCAAGAAATAGACATTCAACCTAGTGATATAATTTCTGCCTAATAAAAGTAATGTAAGCAACTCTCTAAAAATCAATTATATGTTTTTTATATGACCATTACTATGAAGAAGAAATTTTGAGCTCATTTTTCTATTTTGTTCCTTTCAAATTAGTTAATTTTTTTAATAATCTACTAGATAAGATGGATTACAATTAGAGAAAATAGAAGAGTGCATACTTACAAGGTGGAAAATATAATCCATGTATATTTATGCCTTGGTGGATGATGTATAAGGGTGTGCCATACAACATAAATGGGAAGATTTTAACTAATGATCAGCCACCAAAAACATCACAAAATTTAAAAATGACATGGGAAACCAATCAATCAACTCCACAGAGATATTAGTCCATAATATAGTAGGCATTATTAATGATTGTGAAGTGTTTCAGGTATGAAAAGTCCCTGTATTATGCCACTGACACATATCTCATTTCATCAAAAAATTATGATATCATATTTCATTCAATCCCATTTTATATATATATATATATATATATATATATATATATATATATATATATATATATATATATATATATATATATATATATATATATATATATATATATATATATATATATATATATATATATATATGGGTTTAAATATGTAATACCTATTTTTAGATTAAAGAGCTAAGATGTCTAAATCAATTAAATTAATTTCATTTATTATTCACTAATTTTTTATAGAATTTAACCTTATTTAAATTTTAAAAAATTGAAATAAATATGAATAAATGTAGACTTATCTAAAAAGTGACTATCTTAGATGATCTGGGTTCTAAAATTTGAGTTCTGGATAGTTCTGAGTGTCATCAATGGGATTTTGTTGTCCATCTACTCACTAGATAGTAGCATCCCATATGGATATTAGTCCCAAGATTATGTAGTGTCCTCAAAGTGGCACTAATGTCCCATTTTTAGGTTTGTTCCTATTTTCTAGGAGTAATTATGCCTATGTTTTTAGGTCCCATTCCTACATATATGAATCTTGGAGATCTACTTTGTGCCTAAAAAACTTGAATTAAGGTGAAAAACATAATCCTTATTACAAGTATGTCATAGGAAATAATATTTGGTTTATTATTAATATAGGATGGACATCCAAAACACCTCATTGTCAAGATAGTTGCCTACATACTACTACTCCAAATAGGGATCAAACCCGATGTAATTCTCCCACCTAGTGTTTGATTCAAGTGCAAGTGAATGTTATAATGAAAGTGGACTTGGATTATTTGAATTTGATTGACCTTTAAAATATTTGAAATATGGGATAAGGGTTATTGAACATGAAAGTATGCAAAAGTAGGGAATAATAGTGATTAAATATCTTGTCAACTTGTCTTTTGTTTGAATGTGTTTTTACATCTATTTTCCATCTAGTGTATAGATGTCAATTAGACATGTATGTATAGAGTTATGTAACTTGTGTGGATAAGAAAATTTGATTAGGCTGACCCTAGGAGGGGTAAACATTTGAAAAATCATTCATTGGGAAGAGTTAGGGATAATAACAATAGCACCCTGTTGGGGACACTAGTACCATGTGGCTGTAGTTTTCCAAAAGTGGTGCTAATGTCCACTTGGTTGAATACTAAGAAAGTTGGGTTAAGATCTAGGAAGATAGTTTTTGGATTATGTTTTGAATAACTAAAGGTGACTATGGTTTTCTCAATGATTGAAAATTTGTGTCTAATCATCTAGGATAGGTCTAGGGCTACAAGGATAAAATGGCAAGTTTTATGGTGTTTTATTTTATTGATATTTTAATATTTAGTAAGAGTAAAGAAGAGCACATAAAGAATTTGAGAATGGTATTAGAATTGTTAAGAAAAGAGAAGCTCTATGTCAATTTTAAGAAGTTCAAGATTATGTATAATAGTTTAGTATTTTTGGGACTTATAGTTTTAACAGATGGCGTAAAAATGTATGAAGAAAATGTAATGATAATTATTAAGTGTACTATCCCAATAAGCATCATAGAGATAAGAAGATTTCATTGTTTATAAACTATTTTTAAAAAGTTTATTAAGAATTATATCAATCTTTTTTCACCAATAATAAATTATATGAGGGGAAAATAATTTACATGGATAAGAGCAACAATAAAAATCTTTGAGTTGTTGAATAATGAATTTACAAAAATGCTTATTTTAGCATTGATAGATTTTATCAAAGTGTTTGAGGTTTGTTTTGATGTTTTGTTTGTTGAAATTGGTGATGTATTTATTCAAGAAGGGAATATAATAGTGTAATTATTCTACATATGGTGTTAAATTTTATGGCATTACACATGCATTAAGACATTACAGGAATTACATAGTGCCTAAGGAGTTTATGCGATTTACTTATCATGAGGCTTTGAAGTATGTGAACATTCAAAAAAATTTAAATAGTAGGCATCTAAAATGGATGTCTTTTTATCAAGGTTATATTTTTTTTGTTGAAGCATAAACTAGGAAAATAGAATCATGTAGTTGATTCTTTGAGCAGGTGAGTGGGGTTGATAACTACTATGGTGAGTGAAGTAGTTGGATTTGAATTTATTAAATAAGTATATGATACTAATCCAAATTTGACAAGATAGTTTAGCAATGCAAGAATCCATTGATAATTGATACAAGTAATGTTTACGAAGACTATATTATGAATGATGGTTTTATCTTCAAAGGGAAATAATTATGTATTCTAATTGCGTCTCTAAGAGACAATATTATAAGAGATTTTAATAGTGATGGCTTAGATATAAATTTTGGTAAGAAAAAGACAATATATTTTATAGAGGAGAAGTATTTTTGTCCAAAGATTAAGAAATATGTGACAAGATATGTTTCAAGGTGAAGGATATGTCAGTTGAATAAAGGACATGCAAAGAATATAGGGTTATACATGCCATTAATATTTTTAAGAGGACCATGGATAGATTTGAGTGTGGATTTTATGTTGGGATTACCAAACACACAAAGAGGTAATGATTCAATTATCATTTTTATAGACATATTTTCTAAGATGGTTCAATTTTTACATGTAAGAAAACTAATGATGCTAGTAGAATTATAGAACTATTTTTTAAGTATATTTTAGATTGCATGATGCAACTAAAACCATCACATCAGATAGTGACATAAAATTTCTAAGACATTTTTGGAGGACTTTGTGGAGGAAAATGGGGACTAATCTATAATTCAGTAGTGCATACTGTCACCAAACAGATGGATAGACATAATTTGTAAACAAGAGCTTGGGAAAGTTGTTGAGATGTATAGTTGGAAAAAATCCAAAACAATGGGACTTGGCTTTACCTCAAGATGAGTTTTCATATAATAGGTTAGTGAACATATCAATATAAAAATCATCATTTAATATTGTTAATGAGAGAAATCCTATGAGTGTTGTAGAAATGGTATAGTTACCTATTATAAAATGTTTAAGTGATGATTCAAAAGCATTTGAAAAACATATATAATAGTTATAAGAAGTAAAAAAAATGTAAGAAATTAATGACAAGTATACAGCAATATTATATGTTATAAGAATGTCAAAAATATTTTAAGAATGATATATAGTTATGGTTTACTTGAGGAAAGAGAGATTTATGAAAGGTACATATAACAAGTTGAAGTACAATAAAATTAGACCATGCAGAATTGTGAAGAAAATCAATGACAATAATTATGAGGTGAGTTTAACACATAATTTTAATATTTATATGGTATTTAATGTTTTATATTTATATAATTTCCATGGAGAAAATGGTGAAGGTGAATAAAATGAAGATGTATATTGGAAATAGCATGTGCCAAAGAAGAAGAAAGAAAAGATAGTGCAGGTTCTAGAAAAGAAGATAATAAGCACAAGGCAAGGATGTCATGATGTGTATTGAGTATAATGAGAAGGATTACAATAGGAAGATAACACTTGGATTATATAATGGAAGCTCAATAATAATGACAAGAACAAATGATAATAGTACAATCAGAGTAATGCATAAGAGCTCAGTTATTTTCAACCAAAGGAGAATGATGTAGAGAAAGAGGTCAAACTTATGAAAACCATAAATTTTTATTTTTAACTCCAATTGATCCCATCTTCATGTCAAAATGACTAACTATGAAATTTTTTAAATATTTTTTAGAGGCCATACGTGACCATCTGAGTGTCTGAAATTGTAAATTATCTATTTTTGTAAAAAGACTTGAACTTTAGTTTGAATTCATATGATAGGTTAATTCTAGTGTTTAATTTATTTTTATAAATTTTAAGATATGTACGCACTTACATGTGAAACTTACTCAAAATAATAGGTCAAGTTTTATTTATTTTAGAGTTCTAATTTTGTATGTCAACTCTAATTCTAAGTTCAAGCTTATTTATGCAAGGTTTTTAAATATTTGAATGATTAAATATGAATAAATATTGGTTATTTTTCATAATAATAGCTTACTTTGAATGTTTATTTATCTTGATAGTATTCTGGTTCATTACATATAATATAATGGGTGATATCATAAAAATAATGAAATAACTATATAACATGATGGGTAATGTCATAAAAATAATGAAATTACTTAAAATTCATTTAGAAAGAAAATATAATTAATTTTATTAACTATAATTTTGATTGTATAAAATATCATTTATAATATATCCATTTTATCCCTATATAATTTAAGATAATATTGATAAACTACAAGTCATGTTAATTTTGATTCATATGCGAACAAATAAATCACCTATAATGGAATTAAAAATAATAGATTTATGCTCAAATGAGGGCATTGGAAAAAAAAAGAATATGCATTAGAGATTCTAGGAAATAGCTTGGCACACCTAACCTTTTATCATGAGAGAAAATTAAGAAACGAACTTTCATTGATCTATTTAGAATAATAGTTGTGAACTAAATAATATTTTTTTAATTTTAGGAAGGGAATTTATATTTTCTTTAATAATCTATGAAGGATGTATCATAATAGCTAACTCAATACTTTCAAAGAACGATGAATGTATAATTAAAGAAGTAGTTAAAGTAGTAGTTATAGAAGTATCATAGGTTGTGTTGCATCGATGAGATAAATAAATATTGAATTATCGATGTAAATGGAATTGATTAGATTAAATGAAAAAGTGTGGGGATGGATTTACTTTAAAATTTTGAATTATTTTGTGAAATTTTAGAACAATTTAGATTTAACTAATTTTGAGAGTAAATAAGAGGATATTGAGAATAAATAATATGGCTTGATAATAAATTAGACTATTTTGAGAAAATGCAAATAAATATAGATAATAATCAAAATGAATTTGTAATAAAATGGATTATATTTTAGTGACAAAATGCCTAAGCCATAAAAATAATATTTTTTCAATAGTTTCATTACTCTTGTGATTTCAAGGAAAATAATTTTACTGAATGATTTCTCCAAACACTTTTACTAAATAATTTCTCCAAACACTTTTCCCAAAGATTTTATCCAAAGACCAAATTCTAACTGAGCACTTTTTCTAAAAACTAAGTTCTAGAGATCAAATCCTAAAGAGTAAATTCTAAACATTTTCTCTGAAATGCAAAAGTTTTTGAGATCGAGAATCTCGAAGACAAAATTCTATAATATAAATTCCAAATATTTTCTCTAAAGAGTAAATGTTGAAATGCAAAATTTCTAAAAACTTGGTTCCCAAAGAGTTATCTTGAGATGAACATAAATTACAAATAATTAAATACATGGTGGATAAATATATGAGGACAAAACTTTTAAATAAAATTTTTGACTAAAACCCACAAATGAAACTTATGAACAAAAGTTCCTAAAGACCTATTTTGTGCAAAGGTTTACATAGGTGTGATGGTCTAAATATTTCTGAAGGTAGAATTTTGAATAAAATTTGTGAATACTTATTTATATAAAGTATGAGACTTCATAAACTATGTATGTTTCAAAAACCTATGTGAATTCAAAACATGTGAAGAGTATTAATAGGTTAATGTGAATGAACAAAACATGTTCATTTATGTTTTTTGAATAGTGAAGCTAGGTGAAACATATAAAGTAATTATGAAATAAGACTTCTAAGATAGTCCTATACTTTTTATCCTATATTGGGTCCCTATTAATAAAAAGAATGCGATATGTTGAGCACATCAAATGGAGACTTACAAGGGGAATACTCCCAATTATTTGAGAACCCAAAACCTTTTGTTAACAATTCCAAATAAAACATGAACCATTTCAAAAGATAATAATTGAATCAAAGACAAAAAAAATTATTAACAATAGTATACAACATAATTTTCTTGATCATACCCTAGATCTATGTGTGAAGAAGTGATTTCATTTTCCTGTTGTTGTAAAGATTTTAGTAGAGACTCAGAATAATTGTAGGTTTCATTCTAGTTCTTGAGAATACATATTTAAAACTTCAAGAAGCTTAGGGTTTAATCTATTACAATCCATGCCTCTATAGCCATGATATATGTACCTTTGGCTCATTTTCCTTTCCTCTTCTTGTATTTTCTTGCACATGATTCATGATAAATTAATATTATTTCATCATTTGAGCCTTTGATCACCTTTAGATTTTATTTAGGTTTAATGGATCACTCTTTTTAGGATGCATTGATCCTTACTCTTCTATTTTTTTGTAGAATATTGTTAGAAGAGGGAGAGTAGAAACTATGGTGAGTTATTATATATGAAAGCATAACATATAATATATTATCCTTGCCAACTACATTCTTACTCAATGATTATTTACCCAAATAATTATTAACAAGAGAGGTGCATGTGATCCAGTGAATATGAGAAAACTTTATAATTTTTTATGTAGTAATGAGAGCTGCATTTATATGCCTCATAGAAGCATTCAATGGTAACATGGCCATGATTAATTTTATTATTGCATACTTGAATTCTTAAAATCTTAAATAGAAGGGTGTAAAACCTTCAAGTAAACAAATTTGTGTGCTTTGATTGATGTCTTTCCCATAGACTAGACTTTTATCTTTTGAACATGTATAAAAATTTTAATGGATTGGATACTTGATCATACTAGGGAAATTCATTCATATTTCTAAAAATACAAGGAAAACATCTAATATAGAAAGCAGGTAACTAAATTATGGAAAGTGAAATGCTAGAAATAAGAAATGTTAACCTGGGAAGTAGGGAACTAACTATGAAAGCAAAAAATCTAATAGTGAAATAGTAAATATATTCTAATTATACTTTTATCACAACACCTTTTATTATTGAGTAACATTTATAGATGGTACAATGATTAGGTAGTACTTGAAAAAAATTTCATTGACTTGATATGTATCCCATTGCCTTGGTGGTCTCTCAAATAGAAAACATTTTTAACTAGGATCTCTAAAATCTCATAAGGTCTAATCCACAAGGGTGTTAACTTGTCATTCTATCATTTTTTTCATGGTATTTATCCTATAAAACCACCAGGTCATATATTCTGAATGCTTTTAATTTTTCTCTTTTATCAAACCACCTTTTGAGTACATCTTGATGTTTACTAAAAGAATGTAAGGTTTCAGTCCTTGAATATTCCATCTCTATTATGTATAATAACCAAGAATCTAATTTTTAACATGGTTCCATGTATTCTTGCATAAATTTATATGTTCATAAATTAAGCATGGATGGGAAAACTTAGTATTGTTCATATACATGCAAGTAAGGAGAAGCCTTGAGGGTCT
Source organism: Torreya grandis (assembly GCA_037957365.1). Classification (NCBI taxonomy): domain Eukaryota; kingdom Viridiplantae; phylum Streptophyta; class Pinopsida; order Cupressales; family Taxaceae; genus Torreya; species Torreya grandis. Next base: position 798,670 of record JARHVA010001567.1, read on the forward strand.
ACTTGTATCTTTTTTTATCATGCCATAGTGCTTATATCAGTATGTTGTGTCAATATATAGGTTTATTTATTTCTAAATTTTTAATGGCATAAATTATATTTTTGTATTTCAGCCAATTAATTTCCTTGTGTGTAATGGATATAAAATGACATAATGGTGATTTTATTATCATGGGATCATTAAGTGAATTTAGCTAACTAGAATGTTAGACCATTGTCACAAACTACTACTTCAATCCATTATGTGTAACAATTTGTGGTAGTGAGTATAAAATTGTGTCCATTTGAATAATTAGGGTTAATGACATCAATAAATTCCAAACCCCATTGAGTGAATGGTCTTGCTTCAATAATAGGTTGAAAAGGCATTGATGCATGTACCTTTCTTTTTCCAAGTCTCAGCGTTCATGGCATGTTCTTATGCGAACATGTGCATCCTTAAAGATGGTTGGACAATAATATCCCATTCAAAGTATTTTATACATTGTGGTATTTCTAGAGGGATTTCCATTTCTATCTTCTGGTGTAAGTTTTATATAATTTCTTGAGCTTTTTCTCATAATACATATCTTAGGTAGATTGTTTCATAATTTCATATATAGATAATCCCCTTTCTAATAATGTGATGAACATATTTGAGCCTCAAAACTCTCCTCTATTCTTTATTGAGTTTTAGGTAATAAGTACCTATGAGTAAGTATTGAATAATATTAATATACCAATCCCCACTAGATCCTTGGGTTTTACAAAGATATTCAATGGTGATGCATGGGTTAGGTTTAGTCATGAGCTGAATGATTCCTTGACCTCAAATAATCTTGGTAAGCTTGATTTCTATGTCAAACTCCTACAATTTTTCCATCTATTTTCATCTACATTATCCCAATTCATTTTGACCCAAAGTAAGTTTGATAGTAGGATCTAACACAATGGTGATGGTCTTATTCCTCTGATGTAGTGTCAAAATTTACTTACCATTTTGACAAGGGTAAATATTTTCTTATTTATCATGGAATACTTTCTATCTACTTCATTAAAGTTTGTACTCATGAATGTTATCATATGTTCATTTTCATATTTATTTTGGGTAAGTACGGTAGAAAATTTATGTTCTAAAGTGAATGAATATAATAATAAATCTTTAGTGAAGTCTAGACTTATCATCATAAGGCTAGATATATTACATATTTGATGTCTTTAAAAGACTTTCAGGCCTCTACTATCCACTTTTATTTAGCATATTATGTGAGCATTGCATTTATAGGTCTGATTATTTTTGTAAACCATGAGATAAAAAAATTTATGAAATTAATATTTCTAAAGAATGAATTGAGCTCCTTATTGCTATCTGAGAATGCAATCCCTGATATATCCTAAATTCTATCTTAGTTGATTGTAATGCCTTCTTTGGTGATGGTGTGACCCAAAATATTGCCTTTGGTGATACCTAATATGTTCTTATTGGGGTTTAACAACATGCCAAACCTTATACACATTTAAAATATTGATTTTAGGTGGCTTACATGATCAATTTTAGTCTTTGAGAAATAGTGAGGTTGTCCATGTAGATGAATATACATTTACTTATTATCCCTTGGAATGCATGTTCTATGACTTGTTTAAATCTAGATCATGTGTTAATTAGGCCAAATGGCATCTTATTATACAAATAAGTATCTGACTTTATGGTGAATTCAATTTTTATTCTATATTGAGATTCAACCAGGACCTGGTTATAGTCTAAAAATCCTTCCGATAAGGACATCATTCTTAAGTTGCTTATTATTTGGATGACCTTGCCCAAGAAAGGTAAAGGATATTTGTCTTTCTTTGAATCTAGATTCAAGTTTTTGAAATCAACACAAATCTTAATTTCCCAAATTTTCTTTCTGACTGGAACTAAGTTATTCACTTAGGTAGAGTGTCTAATATGAAAAATTATTTTTGCATTTAGTAGTTTTTCCATTTTTTATGAATAATAGGATTCAATATAGGATTTAATGACCTATATCTTTACCTAAATGTTTTATGGCCTGACATCAGTGGGATTGTATGGGTGATGACATTTAGGTTAAAAAATTCAAGTCTTCATATGTCCATGCAATCATATCTTTATATTAGGTGAGTAAATCCTTCAAACTTTATCTTTCTTCTGGGGTATAGTTGAGACTAATGTTAATGTAGTGAAAATCATACTCATCTCCTAATTTTTCTCACTTGATCTTAGATTCATTTAGTTTTGGTATTCTTTGTTCTTTTTATTGAGGGTCAAGATCAAATGATCTTTCCAAAGAACCATTATTAAGGGAAGGATTTTTTCTTTTAATTTAATAACTCTTAATTCACCTTGGCATAGGTAATTAATCTCCCTGTCATCAATGATTTTAAACTTAAATTACCCTGAGTTAGTGAAGAATTGGATGATCTGTTGGTCATCATCAAAGACTTAGAAATTTTTTGTGTTGTCAAGAATAGATGGACATGGTACCAGCTCAATAGAAAATCTTTGTACCTTGGAATCTTGTAGAGGTACCAAGTTCATAGTTGAAGTAGCCATTGAGTTAGTAGTGTGGTTATATTCTCTAGGAATAGCCACTATATTAAAGGCCTCAAAAGACTTAATTAAATCCCAAGATCTATGTTTTTACCTATTCAGGTATGAAATCTTGCACTTGTACTTATTTTTAACCTAATTTATAACTAGTTTTTAATCTCCATAGATTAGTAGCTATTTGACATTATTTCTTAGACAAAATTTTAATCCCAAAATTAGTGCCTCATACTCTGTTCAATTATTTGTTGAATGAAACTATAATCTATATGTTTTTAGGTATTTATTACCCTTTTGATCCACTAGTTCAACATGAACACCTACTCCTTATTTGGATCTTTTAATGTCAAAGTGGAGAGTCTATAACTAGGAAGGTCCTAAACTTTTGTTTATTTCACCTCATGATTTATGGTAAATGTATAAATCCCAAGGTTGGGTTATTTATATCTTACCTCTTGATTTTTAGTTTTTTATTCAATGATGTGGTGATTTATTATTGGTTCTCAATAAATGTTAATATAGTTTGTAATAACTCTTCATGGTAACCAAATATGAGAGAAGTTTGTTGCTTTTGATATTTTTTGAAGGCCAAACCTGATCATCTGAGGGTCTAAAATTGATGTTTAATGATTTTTCAAGAATTTTCTATTTTTAAAAATTGTACATTTTTAAAACCAGATGTCAAATTTAGTTGAATTTCATTCCATAGGCTAATTTTAGTATTTAGGTCATTTCAAGAAATTTTTAGAGCCACGCATGCTTGCATGCAAAACTTAATATAAATATTGGCTACTAAAAATAGACATTTTTTTTAGATTTTAGATTTTTTGAATTTTTGCACATCAACTCTCAATTCTGAGTTGAGGCTTATTTAAGCATGGTTTGGATTTCTAATTATTTTAAGTCATTTAATGTGAATCAATTCTGAGTTATTGTTTCAGATCTTAGCATACTGGCAATTTTATTTGTCTTGATAGTTTTTGAGTTCATTAATTATTTATTTTTAGAGTTCTAATTTTTGCATGTCAAATCCAATTCTAATTTAAGGATTATTTATGCATGGTTTTTAATTATTTTAATGATTTAATATAAAACAATATTAGTTATTATTTAGAATCTTGGCATATTAAATTATTATTTGTCTTAATAGTATTTTGGTTTATTATTTAGTATCATATCAAGTTCAAGCCCCAGATGTGTAAGAGATGGTGAGAGGATGGGGAAGAATCACTCAAATAAAATGTACTATACAAGAGCTACAAAGGAAAGTAGAACAATTAACTGAGTTTATTTCGAATCAAATACAAATGAGAGCAGATGATGATGTATAAGATGAGATAAATAATGAAGAATAAATTTTTTAAGTGGAGAAAAAATAACAACCGCCATCAATGGAAGAGAGGATAGTTAGAGATTTATAAGTTAGGATTAAAGGATTCATATTTGACATTCTAGATTATTAATAAAGTTTAAAATAAGATGAGTTCATAGATTGGATGAATAACATGGACAATTTTTTTGAATGGAGAACTATGAGATAAGACAAAAAGGTAAATTTTGAATCTACAAAATTGATGGCTCATACAATGATTTGGTGAGGTCACCAGAAAAAATAAAGATAGATAAAAGGTAAAGAGATTATTGACTCATGGAAAAATATGGAAAATAATTTGAGGAAAAAATTTATTCCTATAGATTATGCACAAACCCTATATAGAATATTTCAAAGTTTGAGAAAGAAGGATCATAGTATACAAGATTATACATATGATTTTTACAAGTTTTCCATACACATGGATCATGATGAGAAAGAAAATAAGATGGCTACAAGGTATGTAAATAGTTTGAATTTTTCTATTCAAGATGAATTAAATAAGAATAAAATACTTTGTATGGAGGAAACTTATCAGTTAGCTTTAAAGGTAGAAGAAAATTAAAATAGATAGAATTTTAGAAGAACATATATCATGTCAAGAAGAGTAAATTTTAAAAAAATAAGGGGATGAGGTATATTTAATAAAAATAGAGGTGGGATTAACACCACTAGATGATAACAATCACATGGTCTAGAAAGAGAATAAGATAATACATAAGGGTTTCAAAACTAGCAAAGACAAAGAGGCTTTTAGAGAGGATGGAGCTATGGTGGTGGTAGAGGATGGTTTCCAAATCAATGTAGATTTTATGTTTTTTATAGATGTGAATAATAAGGCCATATAGTATTTGAGTTTTCAAACTACTAATATCAAAAAAGGATGAAAGAGGATTTATCAATAGTAAATTTAGTTGAAGTTAAAACATAAGAGAAAAATATTGAAGTTGAAATAATATATATTGGATAAAATATCATGATGAGAATAATAATGATTGCTCGAAGGAAAGAACATGTGCATAGTAAATAAGGTGGTGATGAATTACTTTGAAAAAATATGTTTTGAACAATGTGTACTTTAGCAGGTAATATATGCAAGGTAATTATAGATGGTGGTAGTTGTAAAAATATGGTTTCTAAGGATATGATTTCAAAACTAGGTTTATAGTTTTAAAAACATCCTACTCCTTATCAAATTTCATGGTTTAATAAACCAGATGAAGTTATAGTAGATAAAAGGTGGTTAATAAAGTTTTATATAGGTAAAAATTATAAGGATTAAATATTGCATGATGTAATACCAATTGATGCCTGCCATTTATTATTGGAAAGGCCATGGGAGTTTGATAGAAAAATAATTCATGATGAATCAAGAAACACATATAGTTTTTATAAAGGTGGTATGATTGTAATTGTGTTACCTTTTAAAGAAGAAGGGTAGGATAAAAGCATGTTGAATCCAAAATAATTTATCAAAGACACGATGATGACATGTTGCTACTATGCATTAGTAGCAAAGAAAGAAGACATAGAAGTGATGTAAATACCATCTAAATTAGAATTAGTGTTAAAATAATGCACATATATTATACCCAATTAGTTACCATATGGTTTACCATCGAATAGAGCTATTCAATATCATATTCATTTGATTTAATGATCAATTATAACTAATGAAGCAACTTATAGGATGATTTCAATAAAACATACAAAATTGAATAAGTAGGTTATTGAAGTGATGAGGAAGGTTGTAGTAATGGAGAGCATGAGTCCATCTGCAACACTAGTTTTGATATATCCAAATAAATATGGAGGGTGGATAATGTTTGTGGATAGTAGAGTAATCAATAGAATTATAGTCAAGTACAAGTTTCTTATACCTCATTTAGATGATATGATGGATGTTGTTATAGGTGACAAAATAGTTTACAAAGATTGATCTAAGGAGTGGAGAATATTATATTTAAATTCATAAAAGATATGAATAGAAATTAACATTACAGAATAGATATGGTTTATATGAATGGATGGTGATATCATTTTGGTTATCTAATGCATCTAGCACATTTATGAGGGTGATGAACACAATGCTACGAGAATATAGTGAATAGTTTGTGGTGGTTTATTTTAAGGAAATTTTAATATTCAGTAAGAGTAAATAAGAGAACTTAATATATATATATATATATTAGAATTATTAATAGAATAAAATATTTATGTGAATTTGAAGAAGTGCACATTTATGTAGAACATTTTGATATTTTTAAGATTTGTAGTTTAAGAAGATGGTGTAAGAATAGATGAAGAAAAAGTAAAGGAAATTATTGAGTGGATTATCCCAATAAGCATCACAAATGTAATAATTATCTATGATTTTTAAAAAATTTACAATAAGTTTATTAAGAATTTTAGTAGTCATTATTAGTGTAGCTATTAGAGTTTACATTAAATTATTAATTATTTATTAGTGTTGCAGTTGGTAGTTACATTTTAGGTTATTAAACTATATAATTGTTTATTATTTTTATAAATTCTCCCTGTGTTGACCAATAATATCATAAAGTATCAATTGATTTCAATTTGGTATTAGAGCACAATATGGTGTAGCATACCTAAGTCCTATGTAGCATAATGGTGGAAGAATGGAAGCTTTGATCTTTACTTCAATTTGGTGATCTACGAGATAAGAATCCTATAGTAGAAGCATGGAAGTTGCATGGGGAAATTGAAATGCATAGTAAAAGTGGATAATGAAAAATCATAAATGGTAATATACAGATCAACAAAGCAAGTTAAAGAGAAGATCTATAGTGCAAAAAATCTGACTGATTAGGAAATGTGAGAGGTCGAAGCCTAAAGATCAAAATGATCAAAGTGAAAGCTTGATTGATGCCAATATGGAAGATGATTGAGCATGGACCGCAGTACAATAAATCCAAAATCTTGAAGAGCATATGAATAAAGACTTGATGCGCAACAAAATTAGTGATGTTTGAGACAAAGTTAAAGCCTGAAGTAAAGTGTGTAATGTAACTAACGTGTGAAAGTTTGAAAGGATGGATCAGAGCCTTGTGAGTCACTCATTGACCTAAAATGGAAGTATAAGTTGGTCGAGGAAGAAATATTGATGCATAATAAGTATGAGAATTCCAAATCATGATTGATGCTTGAATGAGCCCTTGCCATTTTAACCACAAAAGTATGGAAAGTACACCACATGCAGATTCAATAAAAGATCAAGGATGAAGAAGGATTGATATGACAATAAAAGTTGAATAATGTATGAAGTCACCTAGGAGAAATTACATCATGGAAATTAAAGAGAAAAATGAAACCAATAAGGTGTATTTATCAAGGTACATTTTTTAGACAAAATTTTGAAGCATAAAATACTACTTTGATTGTACAATTTTGATTAAATAAAGTAAAAAAAAATGCACCCAAACTACTCTTGTCCAATACCCAACTTCTCAAAGAGTCAATTTTTTCTACATGGAAGCCAAAGATGTCAATAATTATTATTTTTGAACAATTAAGGGACATCCTCACTAGTTCATTGACCTGTTGTACCAGAGTTGATGAGCAAACCAAATATAGCAAGTCAAATGGAAAAGCCCTGATGTTAATCACACTTAGTCTCACCAACGAGGTTCAACCTCATATTCAGGATGCATCAACATCAAAATAGACTTGGGACATCCTATCCACCATTTATTAGGTGAAAAAATAGATAAATATTCTTCATCTATAGTCCATGCTTCATACTTTTAGTATGAAATAATGTAAGTTTAGGAATTCTTACACTAGGTACAAGAACTATGAGCATAATTAATTGTGCTTGGAGAAATGATCTAGGACAAGGTTTTGGTTTTGATTCCATTGAGATCTCTCCCCTCTTAATTTCATACATTCTTCATGACATTGAACATCATAAATCAAGAAGTGTCTTTCAAAGAACTGATGGATTTGCTTCAACAAGAAGAAGCCATCTAGTCCATGGAAGATGAGTTCGAGGATAAAGCCATGATTTCTAAGAAATGTTGTCAAAATTTATCAAAAGGACCACTAAATTAGTCACAAAAACAATAAAAATATGGGAAGGTAAAAATATGGTGTCATATTTTCTATACTAATATGCATCATACTGATAGCTGCTAGTATAATGCCTTGACACAAGTCTCATCTAGTCAAGAGGGCACATCTAGTAGAGATGATTCACATAAATAAAAAATAAGTCCTAGGATATGAAATTAGTGAAGACATATAGTGTCATAGCATCAACAAGATGATGAATTTGAATAGGAGGTACCTATAAAAGCATAATGTAGTGGTCCATACAAGGACATAGTTCTTGTCTCCCAAACCTCATCATAAATGAGCAAAGTTTGGTTGGTTGACTCTAGCACTAATATGCATATGACAACATTCAAGGAACTCTTTGATTAATTGGTGAATCAACCCATTATATATTGAATTTGAATTGTAGATGATAAAGAGTGTGTTATAAAAGGAACTGGAACTCTTACCATTCCTCTTGGGACACGAACATGTACTCTCATAAAGCTATTATATGTCCCTATCTTGAAAATAAATATCTTATCTATAAGTCAGCTCTTGAATCATAAGGTTAACATGGAGTTCATGATTAAGAATGGAATAAAATCCTATCTCTTATCATGGTAAGGTCAGGTCATTACTAGAGATGTTTGATTTTTTTATTATTTTCCCTAGATGTAATTTTATTTGATGCTATTACTCTCCCTACCTCTATGGTAGAATTTACTACACTATGGCATTATTGATATGGGAAACTTTATATTGGCTATTTATACCAGCTTATCTTTAATTCCATGGTCTATGAAATTATTTAGCTATCACATTCTTTTCCTATATACCCTAGATGCCTTATCAACAAACTACACTAGATTATGTTCGAGGTTAGTTCCTCACAATCCAAGAATCATCTCAATGTGGTACATACCATATGTGCAGACCCCTACCTACTTATTTCTAAAGATTTATTTACTTCAAGTTGTTTGTTGTTTTATTTCTATCACAAGACATGGGTGTTGTTTCTCCAGAAGAAGAGTGAAGCCAGTACACATTTTAAGTTCTTCTATTAACTTGTTATCACCTATTCATGGAGGCCTCTTCAACTCTTATGATGATATTAAGTGGGGGGAATTCACATCAAAGGAATTATAGGAATTCTTGAAGATTTATAACATCAAACAACACCTGAATGTTCCCTATACATTATAGTAGAATGGAATAGTAGATCAAAACAATCATTTAGTCATGAAGATGGCTCATTGCATGTTTTCCACTACAAAGTTGGATGCACCATTTTGGGTATAAGTTATTCAAACATCCATATATCTTCTCAATAGGGTACCTAAAAATATCTTCCATTAAAAGACACTAGAAGAGGTATGGAGTGGTCATAAACCTTCAATCTCTCATCATAGAGTATTTGGTTGTACATCTTATATGCATGTCCCTTCTAAAAAGAGGAAGATGATCAAACCAAAGACACTTCAATGCCTTATATTGTCATATAATACTAACTCAAAAGCCTATCATCTCATGGATCCTAAGACATAAAATATATATTAAATTCAATATGTGGTTTATGATGAGTCATAATTTGACTCATTGCTATAGAAGGAGTTAGAACATACATCTCTCATAGACTGTTCCCATAGTTAGATGATGAGAATAAAAAATATTTTCACAAATAAGGTGAGATACAAGGATAATTATTCATTTATCTTAGAAATATGGAAGACAAGTATTCATTAGATTAATAGAAGCATTGACATCTAAAATGGTTATAAATCACCATCAAGTACTCACACCTAATCTCTAATCCAGATACTTCATCAAGAGTTTAGACTAGAAGAAAAATGAAAAATGAAGTTAATCTTGCACTAATGAGTTTAGTAGTTGACAAAATCAAACCAAATAGTTCAAGAAGCTTTATGTCAACCTCATTAGAAGAAGGCCATGGATGCTTAATATGATTCCCTCATCAAAAATGGGATGTGGAACTTGTCAATCTTCCTATAGCAAAGATATCCATTGTAATGAACTAAAAAACTATCAAGACAATACAAATTACTAATAGGAAAAGATCTTAAAACAATAATCATAATTGATTCATATCGAATGACTTGAAATAATTACAAACTCAAACCATGCTTAAATAAGCCTCAACTCAAAATTTAGAGTTGACATGCAAAAATTCAAAATATCTAAAATATTTTAAAAATGTCTATTTTTAGCAACCACTATTTATAGTAAGTTTCATAACCAAGCACTCATGACTCTAAAAATTTCATAAAATAACCTAACTTTCAAAATTAGCTTATGGGACAAAATTCAACTGAAGTTGACATTTGTTTCTACAAAAATATAATTTTTAAAAAATAGAAATTCCTAAAAAAATCATTAAATATTAACTTTAGACCCTCAAATGATCACATTTGGCCTTCAAAAAATATTGAAATCAAATCTAAGTGGATAGATTAGCTTAGATAAAAATCAAACTTTTTGATACAATTGTTTTGGTGCATGAAAGAGCTCAAACTGAGTTATGGGTTAAAATTTATGGCCTCTGAAAGGTTGGCCTATTTTTTTTGCATCATTCTCCTCTAGTTGAAAACAATTCAGCTTCTACGAGTTGACATAATTATATTATTTCCATTTGTCTTTATCAATCTTCTTCAGGTCTCATTCTACAATCTAAGTGTTATCTTCTTGTAGTAATCCTTCCCACTGCAACAAATACCTGTTATAATTCCCTTGCCTTGTGCTCACTTTCTTCATATCCAGAATTTGTACTATTTTTTCTTTCTTCTTTTTTGGAACCTAATACTCCCATTTTAAATCTTAATATTCATCATCTTCACCATCTTCTCCATGTAATTCATATAAATATGAAGCATTAAATACTAGAGATATATCAAAATTTTGTGGTAAACTCACCTTATATGCATTATCATTAATTTTCTTCACAATTTTGCATGGTCCAATTTTTTTGTACTTTAATTTATTGTATGTGCCTTCTATAAATATCTCTTTCTTCAATTAAACCTTACCAAAACTCCTTAAAATACCTTATATCTTCTTTTGACATCTATTTTTGATTTACATTTCTCTTTACTTTCTTACAATTTTATTTCTTGCTCCTTGCAACTGTTGCATATGCTCTATAAACATTTATACGTCGTCACTAATTAAATCTATAATCGGTAATTATACCAAATCTAAAATAACCATAGGAATTATTGAATAGATAATTTTAAAAGGTGACTTTTCTATTGATCTATTCACTGAAGTATTATATGCAAACTCAGCTTGTGGTAAAGCCAAGTCCCATTGCTTGAGCTTCTATGCCACTATGCATCTCAACAAATTTCTCAAGCTCCTATTCACAACTTCTTTCTGTCCATCTATTTTTGGGTTATATACACTACTAAATTATATCTTAGTACCCATCTTCTTCCACAAAGTCCTCCAAAAATGACTAATAAATTTTGTGTCCCTATTTGAAGTAATAGTTTTTGAAACACCATGCAATCTCATAATATCCATAAAAAATAATTTTTCAACTATAGTGGCATCATTGGTTTTCTTACATGCAATGAAATGAAACACTTTAGAAAATATATCTACAACAACAAAAATTGAATCATTACCTCTATGTGTGTTTGGCAATCCCAACACAAAATTCACACTCAAATTTGTCCATGGTCCTCTTGGAACTTGTAATGGTATATATAATCTAGTATTTTGTGCTTGTAATTTATCCCCCTGACATATTCTATACCTTTAAACATATCTTATCACATATCTCTTCATCTTTGGCCAAAAATAATTATCCTCCACCAAAGCTATTGTCTTTGTCTTACCAAAATGTCTAGCCAAACCACCATTATGTAATTCTCTTATTATATTATCTCCTAGAGACCCAACTGGAATACACAATTGTTTTTCTTCGAATATATAACCTTCTTTCATAAGACACTCATCATGAATAGCATATGTTCCACCTATTAATGAACTCCTATGCTTCTCAATTACCTTGCTAAAATATGGATTAGTACCATTTAATTTTATAATATCGTCAAATACAACCACTTCACTCACCATAGTAGTTAATAATTCTACCCTCTTACTCAATGCATTAGCTACCTCATTCTATTTTTTAATTTATTCTTTAACACAAAAGTATACCCCTACAAGAAAAAAACCCACTTTGCATGCCTACTATTTAACTTTTTTCGTCTATTCACATACTTCAAAGCCTCATGATTTGTAAATAGGATAAAATCCTTAGGCACTAAGTAATGCCTCCAATGTCATAATTTTTATACAATTGCATAAAGTTTAACATCATAAGTAAAATACATCTATCAATTTCTCACTAAAATATGCTATTGGCTTTCCTTCTTGACTCAACACAGCACTAATTCCCACAAATGAAGCATCACAATCAACCTTTAACACTTTGTTAAAATACAATAATGCTAAAAGTGGTCTTTTTATAATCTTTTTCTTCAAAACATTCTATGGCTGTTCTAGTCCATGAATATTCTTTCCCTCTTATCCAATCTATTATTGGTACCATAATACTACTAAAAAAATTAATAATTTTTCCATAAAAAGTTGCTAAACCATCAAAACTTCTTACCTCTTTAATACTTTTTGGAATAGGCCACACAACATTTACCTTTATCTTTTCTTCATCCATTTTCACACCACCTTCTAAAACTATAAATCCCAATAACACCAAACTATTCTGCATAAACTTGCACTTCTTCAAATTTACATACAACTTCTCCTTTCTTAAAAAATCCATTACCATTCTCAAATGTTGTAAGTGTTCTTCTTTAGTCTTACTGAATATAAAAATATCATCAAAACAAAAAACCAAAAACTTACCAATACATTCTCATAGCTTTATATTCATCACCCTCATAAATGTGTTAAGGGCATTAGATAATCCAAATGGCATCATCATCCACTTATATAAGCCATCACTAGTCTTGAATGTATTTTTTCACTCATCCCCTTCACAAATTCAAATCTAATAATAACCACTCCTTAGATCAATCTTGGTAAAATATTTTACTCTTGTGGGCACATCCATCATATGATCTAAATGAGGTATATGAAACCTATACTTTATTGTAATTTTAGTAATTACTCTATTATTCACACACATTATCCATCCTCCATATTTCTTTGGATTTTGAAAATTTGGTGTTGCACAAGGACTCATACTCTCCCTTATCACCTTCTTATTTATAAATTCAATAACTTGTTTATTTAATTTTGCATGTTCTGTTGGACTCATCCTATAAGCTACTTGATTGGGTAGAGCTGATCCTAAAATCAAATAAATGTGATATTGTATATCTCTCTTCAGTGGTAAACTATCTAGTAACTCATCAGGCATAACATCTACATAGTCTTTCAATACTCTTGATACTTATATTGGTATTGACACCACTTTTATTTCTTCATTCTTTTCTACTAATACATAACAAAAACGTGCTACCTTCATATCTTAGATAAATTATTTAGTAGAGAGCATGCTTTCTATCTTATGTTCCTCTTTAAGAGGTAACAAAACTAGTTTTTTACCACATTTCTAAAAAATGTACATGTTCTTTTCTCCATCATGAATTACTTTTTGGTCAAATTACCATGCTCTTCCTAATAACACATGACATGCATCCATTAGAGTAACATCACACCATAATTCATCATTATAACTCTTTCCTATTGAAAACTTGATTAAGCACCTTTTATCTACTGTAACTTCATTCCCTTAAACCATGAAATACGATAAGGATTATGATGATTTTCACATTCTAGAATTTTTTTCTCAATCATTTCTTTAGAAACCATATTTTCACAACTACCACCATCTATAATTACTTTTCATACCTTTCCACCTAAAGTACATCTTGTTCAAAAAATCTTTTATCATAGCCATACATCACAACCTTCTTTATTATATACTTGTTCCTTCTTTGGATCAATCATGGTTCTTGTCATCATGAAATTCTCTCCAACATCTACTGGTGTAACTTTAGTATTCTACTCTTCTATCTTAGCCTCAACTAGATTCATTCTTGGGCAATCTTCTTGCCTCCTTTCTTGATCTCGATAGTTTGGACACTCAAATTATATTTTCCCTTCTTCTCCACATCTATAATAGACATAAAATCTATGTTGATTTAGAAACCATCCTCTAACACCACCATAACCTCATCATCTCTAAAATCATCTTCCTCTTTATTGGTATTAAAACCCTTGCCTATTATCATCTTGCCTTTCTGCACCATGTGATGATTCACCTTTATTGGCATTCCTTTCTTGGATAAATCATGGTTCTTCTCATCATGAAACTCTCTCCAACATACGTTGGTGAAAATTTAGTATTCTACTCTTCTATCTTAGCCTTAACTAGATTCACTCTTAGGAATTCTTGATAATTTGGACACTCAAATATTATGTGCCCTTCTTATCCACATGTATAATAGACATAATATCTATGCTTATTCAAAAACCATCCTCTAGCACCACCATAACCTCATCCTCTCTGAAATCCTCTTCCTCTTTATTGGTATTGAAACCCTTGCCTATTATCATCTTGTCTTTCTGCACCATGTGATGATTCATATTTATTGGAATTAAAACCACCTCTAGTGGTATTAAACCCATCTCATCCCCTTATTGGAGGGTATCCACCTCTTTTTGGACTAGTATATGTCCTTCTAAAATTCTATCTATTTTTTTTTCTTCTACCTTTAAGGCTAATTGATAAGCCTCCTCCATATTAAGTATTCTATGCAAGCTTAATTCATCTTGAATAGAAAATTTCAAACAATTTACATACATTGCATCTATCTACTCTTTTGTTTCATCATGTTCCATTCATATGGAAATATTATAAAATTCATCCATATACTCTTGTATATTGTGATCTTTTTGCATCAAATTCTAAAATATTCTATATAGGGTATATGCATAATCCATAAGAATAAATCTCTCCTTCAGCTTATTTTCCATCTTTGTCCATGAATTAATCTTCTCTTTATCTTTTATCTATCTCTATTTCTATAGGTGATCCCACCAAATTATTTAATGACCTTTCAATTTCGTGCATGCAAACTTTACCTTCTTATCTTCTCTCAAAGTCTTCCACTCAAATAACTTCTCCATACTATGCATCCAATCTATCAACTCTTCTCTTGTTAAAATTCATCCATAATCTATAACATAAACCTTGATTCCTTCATTTCTTCCTTCTAAATCATGAACCATCCTCTCTTCCATCGATCGTGGCTGTTCTTTATATTCCTCTTCTTGCTGAACTTCTTCATCATGATTTGTGTCCTCCTCATCACCACCTTGTCTTCTCTATTGAATGGTGATAACCTCTATTAATTATTGAACTTACCTCTATATATCTTGTATATTCATGTTCATTTATGTTATAACTCCTCACAATCTCACCATTTTTTACTCCTCCAAGATTCAAACATGCTCTGATACTAGATAATGAACTCGAAAACTATCAAGACAATAAAAATAACCAATAAGCTAAGATATTAAAACAATACTCATAATTCATATGTATTGAATGACTTGAAATAATTACAAACCTAAATCATGCTTAAATAAGCCTCAAATAAGAATTTCAAGTTGACATGCAAAAATGCAAAAAATCTAAAATCTAAAAATATATATCTATTTTTAACAGCCCCTATTTATAGTAAGTTTTACATGCAAGCACGTGTGGCTCTAAAAATTTCCTGAAATGACTTAAATACTAAAACTATCCTATGGAACAAAATTTAACTAAATTTGACATCTGGTTATAAAAATATATAATTTTTAAAAATGGAAAATTCCCAAAAGAATCATTAAATGTTAATTTTTGACACTCAAATGATCACCTTTGGCCTCTAAAAAATATTGAAATCAACTCTAAATGGATAAATTAGCTTAGGGAAGACTTAAACTTTTTGATATGGTTATTTTGGCATGTGTAAGAGCTCAAATTAAGTTACGGGCCAAAAGTTATGACCTCAGAAGGTTGTCCTACTTTTTCTGCATCACATTGGTTATAATTGGATTTTCTAGACAAAATAGAAGGTAGATAGATCCATCGACAAATACAACGCATGACTTGTTGTAAAGGGATATGCTTAGCAAGAAGGATTTGATTATGAATATACCTTTTCACCCACTACTAATATCAAGATCATCAATGTTTTTTACACATTCGTAGATTAAAAGGGATGGAAGATTCAACAGATGGACATCAAAAGTGCATTCTTGAATGGTGATCTCAAATAAGAAGTGTAAATGACCCATCAAGAAGGATTCATTGATGAACAACATCCACATAGGGTATGTAGTGTAATTAAGTCACTTTATTTTCCTAAAAAAACACCAATGATATGATACATTAAGATTGATGATCATCTATTTCAACATAGATTCATTTGTATCCCCTCAAATACAAGTTTGTATATCAAGAAGGTAGGCACAGAGATTTCCATTCTTGTTTTATATGTATATGATCTCATTGAAGATGTAAATAATTACTTGAATAAATCTTACAACATTATAGACATGATGCTACTTTATTATTACCTTGTATTGGAGATATGGAAAAAGAAGAATCATATTTTTGTCTCATAGATGAAATAAGCCAAAACACTCCTTTTGAAATATGCATTATAAACCAATCTTAACTTTGATAGAAAAAGTTTTGTAACTATCTTAATTTTTGGATTCAAGTCAATTAGATGAAACTCACTATAGGTAGCTTGATAGGAGTCTCATTTACTTGACTCATACCAAATCAAACAAAGGCTTTATTATCATCTATCTTTCAAGATGAATGCAAGAGATAGGGAAGTGTCAATGGGTTGTAGCAAAGCACATTTTTAGAAATGTCCAAGGTAAAGTTGATTATATTATGGAATATAATAATAACTCAAAATTATTATTATAGGGTTACATAGACTTAGACTATGTTGGATATTTTGATGATAGGAAATCAACTTTTGGATATATATTTCATCTTGGATCTAACCCAGCTTCATGGATTAGCATGAAGCAATATGTAGTTTCTCTCTCATCTACATAATCAAAATACCATGTTGCATGAGGAGTTGTGTGTGAATTAATTTGGTTAGGTTGTATTTTATATGACATGGACATTTTTGAAGAACAACCACTAGTCCTTTTCTATGACAATTAGGGTGTGTTAAATCTTGTCAAGAATCTAGTATTTCATGAGAACACCAAACACATTGAGGTCCAATGCCACTATATTTGATAATAAGTATTCAACCACTAAGTTCATTTCCAATACTACCTAATAGATTAATAGATAGAAGATATACTCACCAAGTCACTTGGCAAGGTGAAATTTGATTTATTTTGGGGTTACATTTATAAAAAAATGTAATAAAGTGGGGAATTTTAGCATAGCATATTACATTGTTTAAGATTAGTATTTATCATCAATTATGTGAGTTTATTAGTTACTTACCGATCCTGTAAGCAATAATTGATAGTTACCATAAGTCAATAAAATGTATATAACTACTTTTACTATGTATTTATATATACCTTCTATTGATAAATAAAACCATCAATGCATTTCTCTCCTTCAAGCACTTAAAGGAAGTTAAATGGTAGGCATACCAAATGGATGTATTTATATTAGGGTTATACTTGTGTATTGAAGCATAAATTAATAAAATAGATTCAAGTAGCTAATGCTTTAAGAAAGTGAGTGGGGTTCATAACTACTATGGTGACTGGATTAGTTGGATTTGAATTTATTAAATAAGTATACTATACTGATCTAGATTTTGGAAAGATAGTTGATAAATGCTACAAACCATTGATAGGTGATACAAGTAATGTTTATGAAGAGTATACCATACAAAATGGTTATCTCTTCAAAGGGAAACATTTATGTATTCAAATTAGGTCTCTAAAAGACAATATATTAGAGAATTACACAATACTACTTTAGATGGACATTTTTATAAGATAAATATAATATCTTTGGTGGAGGGGAAGTGGATTTGGCCAATCATGAAGAAATATGTGACAATATATGTTTCAAGGTGCAAGATATGTCAAGTAGCTAAAGGACATATACATAATATAGGGTTACACATATCATTACTAGTTCTAAGAGGACCATGGACAAATTTGAGTATGGATTCTATGTTAGTATTACTAAAGACACAAAGATTTAATGATTAAATTTTTATTGTTGTATACATATTTTATAATATGGTTCATTTATTACATGTAACAAATCTAACTATGCCACTATAATTGCATAATTAATTTTTGAGTATATTGTGAGATTGTTTAGTGTCCTAAAAACCATTAAATCAAATAAAGACATGAAATTTCTAAGTCATTTTTGGAGAATTTTTTTAGAGAAATATGGGGACTAAGATACAATTTAGTAGTGCATACCACCCCCAAACAGATGGACAGATAGAAGTTGTAAATAAGATATTGGTAAATTTGTTGAGATGCATAGTTGGAGAGAAGCCAAAATAATGGGGTTTAGCCTTACCACAACCTAAGTTTACATATAATAGTTTAGTGAATAGATCAATAGGAAGGTCAACATTTTAAATTATTAATGGGAGAAATCTTATGATTTTTTTCATTTGATACAATTACCAATTGTAGAATGACTTAGTGATGATGCCAAAGCATTTATAAGACATATACAACAATTAAAAGAATTAAGAAGAAAATTGCAAGAAAGTAATGAGACGTATAAAGTATTAGTAGATGTCATAAAAAGGTCAAAAATATTTGAAGAATGAGATTTAGAGTTGGATTACTTGAGGAGTAGATATTTTAGAAAGGTACATATAATAAGTTAAAGTACAAAAAAATTGGGCCATGCATAATTTTAAAGAAAATAAATGGCAATGCTTAGGAGGTGAGTTTACCACAGAATTTTGATATCTCTCTAGTATTTAATGTTTTAGATTTATATGATTGGAATGGATAAGATGGTGAAGGTGAATAAGAGGAAGAATTAGATTGCAAGAAACATGTACCAAAGAAGAAGAAAGTAAAGATAGTGCACGTTCTAGATAAGAAGACAGTAAACACAAGGTAATAAATTTATGATAGGTATTTAGTATATTAAGAATGATTAAAATAGAAAGATAACACTTAGATTACAGAATGGGATTTGAATAAGATTGATAAGAACAAAATGGTAATAGTACAATCAGATCAACTCTTAGGAGTTGAGTTATTTTTAGCAAGAGGAGAATGATGCAGAAAAAGAAGCCAAAATTTAGATGGCCATAACCATTGATCTGTAGCTCAATTTCATCCCATGTTCACACCAAAATGATGATCTATGTGATGTTTTTGATATTTTTTAGAGTTTATATGTGACCATTTGAGGTTTAAAATTATTGTTAAATTTTATTTTTTAGTTTTTTTCTAAATTTACAAATTATCTATTTCATAAATAGATTTGAACTTCATTTGAAATGTGTTTGATAGTTAATTTTATTATTTAATTTATTGTTAGAGATAAAATCCCTTGCATATAAAACATACAAAAAATATCAGCTACTAAAAATATCAGGTCAAGTCTTATGTATTTTAGAATTCTAATTTTTCATGTCAACTACAATTCTAAATTGAGACTTATCTATACATGGTTTTTAATTATTTGAATGATTCAATATAAATTACTACTATTTATTATTCAAAATTTTGACCTATTAATTTTTTAATTTATCTTTATAGTATTTTGGTTCATTATATATGATATAATGGCTAATGTCATAAAAATAATGAAATAACTCTATAACATGATAGGTAATGTCATAAAAATAATGAAATGAATTAAATTTTATTTAAAAAGAATAAATAAAAAATATTTAAATTTTATTATAAAGCTCATCATATCAAAATTTTATATAGTATAAATTTAAATGTGAAAAATATCATTTATAATATATTCATTGTATCCCTATACAATTTAAGACAATTTTGATAAACTAGAATTCATGTTAATGTTGATTCATATTTGAGTGATAAATCACCTATAATGAAATTATTAAAAAAAACTAATAATAATATATAAAAAAATGCTCAAATGAGGGCATTGAAAAAAAATATATGCATTGGAGATTCTAGAAAATAGCTTGGCACACCTAACCTTTTATCATGAGGGAAAATTAAGAAATGAACTTTCAATTATCTATTTAGAATAATATGTTGTGAAATACATTTTTTTTTTAATTTTAGGAATGGATTTTATATTTTCTTTAACAATTTATGGTGGATGTATTATAGTAGGTAACTCAATATTTTTCAATAGTGATAAATGAAAAATTAAAATATGAGTTAAAGTAATAGTTAGAGAAGTAGCATAGGTTGTGGTAGATATATTAGATAAATAAATATTTAATTATTGATTGAAATGAAATTTATTATATTAAATGAAAGAGTGTGAGGATGGATTTATTTTAAAATTTTCAAGGATTTTATGAAATTTTAGAATAATTTAAAGTTCACTATTTTTGAAAGCAAATAAGAGAATATTGAAAAAAAATAAAATGACTTGATAATAAATTAAACTATTTGGATAAAGTATAAATAAATTTAGAGAATAAATCAAAGGAATTTGTAATAAAATGGATTATATTGAGTGACAAAATGTCTAATCCACATCAAGAAAAGTTTTTTAATAATTCCATTGCTCTTGTGATTTCAAGGAATATCAATAATTTTTTTATTAATTTAAAAATTAAATATTTGTTTTAAAACATTTGATGATGCTGATAGTTCATTAATCTAAAAATTAACATTAAGCTAATGTATTCAAAGCTTTATATTTAAAAAAATAATAATTAAACTTATCACTCAAATTCTTATCTTTTTCTAAAATGAATATAATTTTTAAAACACCAGAGACGCCTTGTCAATACTAACTTATGTTTAGGGAGAGGTATAGGAATACTTATTATTTTTTATATAAACACTATTCCTTGTTATAAATATAATACATTATATATACATAACTTATTTAATAAAAAATAAAATATTAAAGAACACACAATTCAATCAAATTAAGGGTTTTTAAAAAAATTGTGAATTAAAACAATTTCAAAAACTAAAACTCATTCTAATTAGAAGATATTATATGTACATAACTTATTTAAATAAAATTATAGCATCAAATAAAATACAATCAAATTAATGTTTTTAAAAAATTCATGAACTATAATGACCTATAGATTTAGATTTTGCACACATTATATAAAAAATATTGTCAAGCTAAAATTTATAATCTAAAAATATGGAATGAAATTATTCCTAATTAATATGTGGAAACATTGATAATTTAGATTCACTATGATTTATTCAAATATATTGAACTATATCAATTAAAATGTTGGTAATACATGTATAATCAAATAATAATGTATTATTAATAAATTATATAATAATACATAAAATACCATATGATATAAATAGAATATCTTTGTGTAAAATATTAAAATACACTTGGTATAAAGATTAAAAACTTAAAAATATAAAATCAAATCTAGGTCAATTTTCACGAAGATATTTGTAGAGCATGCATTTTGTGTTATATATTATGTCATATATAATTTTGTTGAATGAAATTTTTAGAGCTTATATTTTATTCCACAATTTCATGCCATATATGTGTTTTGATGCATAGATTTTCAATATTCATAATATATTCCTTTCTTCTTTCTTTTTTCTTTTTTTGATCCTATTCTTTTAAATCATATCCTATTTTTGTATGATGTAAATTCTATGTACCTTACAATTATCATATCTTATTTTTGTGTGATGTGACTCTTATGTACTTTATGATAACTGAATATATGATTAAGATTGTTAGTAAAAATAGATTAAGATATCTATTAAGTTTTGCTAGATGGTGTCTACTAATTAACCTTTTTAAAAACCTTTGTTTTAGAACTAGAAATTATCAAATTATTTGAAATGTTAAAATTAAAAAATATTTTTTATATACCAAAATTATGCTTAAGGATATATTTAAAAGTAATATCAAATATGTTTATAAGAGAATATAATTTTTTGTTAATTTATTATTTCAAGTAGAAATGTAATTAAAATAATGAGATGCGGGCTTCAAATGATCAGATGTAAGCTTAGTGATGGAATTTAAAAAGTTTTTCTAACCATTATAAATAATCTAAAATGTTAATAATTTTTTTAAACAAATTTACTCTAAATAATTTAAAATACTTATTTTTTTTCTTTGAACAAATTTATTATAAAACTAACATATAGACATAAAACTATCACTTTTAAGATATTACACTATCTCATTATTAATTTTGACTAATAAAAACTATTGATTTTAACATTACTATTTGAATGTTCATCACAAAGGGGAGATTAAAACAATATTTTTAAAATAATAAATTGAATGCTTGTATTATATGGAAGAAAGTTATTTCTTGGATATTGAATATGAAAATGTAATGGCTTATGAATGTGAATAAGGAAGGAGGCTTTCTCATGATCATTGCAGCAATTCAATGTGGAGAATTATGCACTACCACTAAAAAATAGAATGTCCCTCCACTATAAATGGAAGTAGGGGTGGCGTCAAATGGTAGTTCCCATAAATGAGTTTCATTAGATAAATATATAAGGAAACCACTACAAAAGATTGAAATGAAAACTGTATAATTACTGCTTAGATGTAATAGTGATGGTTGTTCTTATTAAAAAACAATTTTACTAAATTACTTTTATCTTGCTTTAATTTACATATATTTTAACTATTTATTTAAAAGGGAAAAAAAGAAAAAAATTACATTTAATACCGATGGATGGACTCATTTGGCTCAAGTTAATCATGAATAAGTAATTGTTCAGTGACTTCCAAAGTTCCTTATAAAAGATACAGGCAATTGTTGATAAATAAAAGGCAATCATTTGGCTCAGGTCAATAATTTGGCATGATTCAATAATTTATCTTGAGTCAATGGATGGACTCATTTGTGATTTATAGTTTCAATAGATGGTGTGAAAATGGATGAAGAAAAGATAAAGACAATTGTTGAGTGGCCTGTGCCAAAAAGTATTACAGAGGTAAGAAGTTTTCATGGTTTAACAACCTTTTATATAAGATTTATAAAAAAATGTAGTAGTAATATGGCACCAATAATAGATTAAACGAAAAGGAAGGAATTTGCATAGACTAGAGTAGCCATAGAAATCTTTGAAATTTTGAAGAAAAAGATTAGAAAAAGGGCAATTTTTTAATTACTAAATTTTTAAAAAGTGTTTGAGGTTGATTATGATGCTTCATTTGTGGGAATTGGTGTTGTATTGAGTCAAGAAGGAAATCCAATAGCATACTTCAGTGAGAAATTGAATGAGGTAAGAATAAATTATTCTACTTATGATGTTGAACTTTATGCAATTGTACAAACATTAAGACATTGGAGACATTATATAGTTCCTAAAGAGTTTATACTATTTATAGATCATGAGGCTTTGAAGTATGTGAATATACAAAAGAAGTTGAATAGTAGGCATGCAAAGTGGGTTTCTTTCTTGCAAGGATATACTTATGTTTTTATAAATAAATCATAAAAATAAAATTAGGTAGCTAATGCATTGAGCAGGAGGGTAGCGTTATTAACTATTATGGTGAGTGAAGTAATTGGATTTGAAGCTACTAAAGAATTATATGATAGTGATCCATAATTTTAAAAGATAGTTGAATAGTACAAGAATCTAGTAATAGGTGGGATATATATTATTCATGATGAGTATCTTATACAAAAAGGTTATCTCTTTAAAGGGAAATAATTATGCATTCTAGTTGGGTCTTTACGACAAAATATAATAAGAGAATTACATAGTGGTGGTTTGGTTAGGCATTTTGGTAAGATGAAGACAATAGCTTTGGTGGAGGAAATGTATTTTTGACCAAAGATGAAGAGAGATGTGATAAGGTATGTTTCAATGTGCAGAATATGTCAAGTATCTAAAACATATGCAGAAAATACTAGAGTTTACATGTCATTACTGATTCCAAGAGGGCCATGGACATATTTGAGTAAGGATTTTGTGTTGGGATTACCAAATACATACAGAGGTAACAATTCAACATTTGTTGTTGTAGATACATTTTTTTAAATGGTTAATTTCATTTCATGTAAGATAGCCAATGATGCCACTAGAGTTGTAAAATTATTTTTTATAGATATTGTGAGATTTCATGGTGTTGGAAAAACTATTACTTTAGTTAGAGACACAAAATTTCTAAGTAATTTTTGGAGGACTTTGTTGTCAAGAACCTAGAACAATAAATATGCTCTGATACAACGTGTCAGGATCTTGCTCCAACAATAGAGCACATATGATTACTTCTTGTATTAGCAGCTAAACACAGAATTTAACCAGAATCAATAAGTAACTAGAAATATGAAACAACACAGGAATTGAGAGACAATACACAATTGTATTAATAATCGCTCAGAAGAATATACAATAAGGAAGATGCCACTTCTTCCTCCACCTCAAAGGTTCGCCACACCTCAAGACCTTCTTCCCTCTCTCTCTTGGTCCCAACAATCAACTCCAATACAGAATTGATGTTCACCTCTCCAACCAGTCAGTAACACGCTGTTAGTATGTCAAGTACGCAACCGTACTCCAAGTAAATCTCCTGCTCTCTGCTGCTACCTGTAAATCACTAGACCTTACTCACCATTGTAGATCTCCAAAATAAGCCATGCTCATCTGCTGACTAAGATCATATGAATATGAAGAACCCTGTTTATTCTCCAATCCAGTACCCACCTTGGTACTATGGCACTAGGAGGAACACACCATTGCTCTCTTCTCTCAGAAGGAGCTTATTGCTCTCTTACTCTCTAGCTACAAGTTTACACTATAGTGTATGAGTCTATTATATAGATCTCATGCATACAATAATTAGACTATCCTAATTACAATAATTAGACACGCAACTCAAGACCAAAAATAGCCTTTGCATGCAAACACTCAGTTCAACAAACTAACTATCTATGGAACAAGCAGTTTTGGAACTGCCACAGGTGACCGACGTCAGTCCCTGTCTACCTGGAGGTGACCAACATCGGCCAACCTCCTACCGATGTTGGTTTCCTTCTTGTCCACCCTACCGTCATCGGTTGCCATGTGCACTGCACTCTGCCAATGCCGGTCTCCCTAGAACTCAGCAACCTCCTCCCTATTTGGACCAGTTGAAGCTTTTAGCTCCACATCCTAACAATCTCCCACTTGGAGATAAACATCTGCAACTATACTTGTAACTATACACTATCTAATTTGTACCCTGGCTTGTATCCCTCTTCAAGATCAATCCTAAAGACTAACCACCACACCCTATGATGCTCTAACCTTTGTGCCTTTGTCATCTAAGTAACCTGCCATATCTACATCTACAAACCTATGTAGAAAATAACTTGACCCTGCATAGCATGTCGACCTACTACTAATCCCTGTAAGAATCCACTGAACTGCCCTTCAGTACCTCTTCCTCGAATTGGCTCCATACTTTCTGACAACTCCCACTGCTTGGGAAAACTCAAGTCTACACTAGACCTCATGTGATTTTGAACACTTGTTTTAAGCTCTACTTGAACTGTCCAGCCCTTGGTGTGCTTTCTGATTCTACATCTTGAACCTCACCAACACCTTCACATCAGCTTCTTATTTGAGACAAAATCAACCTTTGATCCTCTATGTCTCTTCTGCTAAAGAATTTTGCTGCTACCAAATTCTTCATAACATACCTCTGAAACTAACTTTACCTTTTAGCTCAGAGAACTCCCTACATATGTAAACCTGTAATAAGCAACCACTCCACATACAGTAACAAGATAATGTCGTGACTCATCATCCACTTGGTAAAGAAAAGAACACAATAGTTACACTGACATTGACTAAAGCCATGCTTAGTCATCCACCTGTCAAAACCTGTACCACTGTCCTGCAGCTACCTCAAGACCATGTACCTTGGCCTTCTGTCTCACTTATCCATTCACTCTCTTCTCTAATAAGGGAATCCACTCCTCTCCCAGTGCTCTCTCTTAGCTGACAAATCTACCAAATCTCCTGCTTGGTTCTCTTCTGAAGAATTCATGCCATGCTCCCACTATTTCTAGATTCTACCTACATTGCCTCTATACATCTTCCTGGTTCTCAACCATCAGTAAGTAATAATAAAGAAGGTGAACAACAAATATGAGGTTCACTTACCATTCCTAACCTCTAAATGAGCATTTGAGACTTGTTAACAGCTAGTTGTCTACCCAACATTCGTTCCAGTGACCGATCTCGACCATCTCCCAGCATGCACCCGATCGATGTCGATTCCCTGCGACTACTTCCTCACCGACGTCGGTCCTCGTGACCGACGCTAGTTTTTACCTGTCCCTGTTTTGTCGATGTCGGTCTTCACATAATTGACGTTGGTCACTATGAGGATGCCGACGTTGATTTTCTAACCAACGTCAGTTTCTGTGTTTTCCTTATGAGTGACAACTTTTACCCGCAAGCTCCTTTTAGGTCAAAACCTTGTTAAAATTAACACAGCCCTGCTCAAAATAAATCAGTTTCCTCACCTGATCTCTATCTATTATTTTCTCCATGAAAACCAAGGCTTTCCAATTCTTTAGCTTGTCAAAGACATCTGACTTTCGCTTCAAAACTTGCATTCTCCTTCTACATATGTGACTAAGCCTACGAAGCCACATCTCTGTAACAAAAGGTGAATCAGTAATATAAGTAGATAGATAAAGGATACCTACTTTCTTACCACCATCTAATTCAAGTATATCTGCTGTGAGAGTTACAGTGCATCTCCCATCACCCAAATTTCCTAAAGAAATTAGACTCATCTCCAAGACTGGTACCTGCATGACTTCCTTCAACCACTGTGTGTCATCCATCTGCAATTTCAGCTTCGCTTCCCCTTTGTCAATAATCTGACAAGGCTCTCCAACCCCTAAATAAATCTCTCCAAAGTCTCCAAAGACATACCCATGAAAAGATGCTCTATTTCGGGCTGCATGGAAAGAGGCAAAAAAATCTATAAACAAAGATTCTACTTTATCCAGAGCAACCTATGCAACGTCACCTGCAACATCTGCTTCTACACGCTAATCTTCTACCGACCAACAATCTCTTTTTACCTGCTCTTTCTTTCCATCAATCAAACCATTCATGCTATTCAGTTTCTCCATTCGTAGCTTACTATTTTCTGCCATTGATATACTCCCACTCAATCTAAAACCCCTGTGAGTGACCTGTAATCAAAAACACTACCAGATCTGAAACCACCTGTTAGTCAACCCAACCCGGCTCTGATACCAACTTGTCAGGAACCTAGAACAATAAACATGCTCTGATACCACATGTTAGGATCTTGCTCCAACAATAAAGCACATATGATTACTTCTTTTATTAACAACTAAACATGAAATTTAACCAGAATCAATAAGTAACTAGAAATATGAAACAACACAGGGATTGAGAGACAATACACAATTGTATTAATAATCACTCAGAAGAATATACAATAAGGAAGATGCCCCTTCTTCCTCCACCTCAAAGGTTCACCACACCTCAAGACCTTCTTCCCTCTCTCTCTTGGTCCCAACAATCAACTCCAATACAGAATTGATGTTCACCTCTCCAACCAGTCAGTAACACGCTGCCAGTACATCAAGTACACAACCATACTCCAAGCAGATCTCCTGCTCTCTACTGCTACTTGCAAATCACTGGACCTTACTCACCATTGTAGATCTCCAAAAAAAGCCATGCTCATCTACTGACTAAGATCATATGAATATGAAGAACCCTGTTGATTCTCCAATCCAGTACCCACCTTGGTACTGTGGCACTAGGAGGAACACACCATTGCTCTTTTCTCTTAGAAGGAGTTTATTTCTCTCTTACTCTCTAGCTACAAGTTTACACTACAGCCTATGAGTCTATTATATAGATCTCATGCATACAATAATTAGACTATCCTAATTACAATAATTAGACATGTAACTCAAGACCAAAAATAGCCTTTGCATGCAAACACTCAATTCAACGAACTAACTATCTGTGGAACAAGTAGTTCTGGAACTGCCACAGGCGACCAACATCGGTCCCTGTCTGACTGGAGGTGACCGACATCGGCTGACCTCCTGTCGATGTTAGTTTCCTTCCTATCCACCCTACCGTCGTTGGTTGCCATGTGCACTGCACTCTGCCGACGCCGGTCTCCCTAGAACTCAGCAGCCTCCTCCCTGTTTGCACCAGTTAAAGCTTTTAGCTCCAAAAATTACAATAAAGAGATCACACTCTTCTTCCACCTTTGTGATTCTTCCTCCTCAAGGGCTCCAAGTAATCTTCCCACTTGAGTAATCTTCTCTCATAGGTCACAACTAACAACTAACATAAGCTATTGTTCACCTCATTGTACATCCAGTACAACCGAGTATGAACTGGTACTCTAAGTAGATCTCACCATGATCCTACTCCTAATGTATTGTTGTCACCTTGATCTTGCTCCCCCGCTAATCCTATTCTGACCCTCGCATACACACATCCCTGCAGACCAACCTGATCTTACTTGTCACATGTAGATCTCCACTATGATCCTGCAACACCCTGCATATCAAACCTGATCTTACATACATGGGGAATCCTACTTGATTCCACCATGGGAAGAACTCTCCAAGCTCCACACTTGGGTTCTACAAGTTCAACACTTAACAATACAGCCCATGAGTCTATTATATAGATCTCATGCATACACTTAATTTAGAAAAGCGGCTCAAAGACTCGAACTGGTCTTTAACATGTGAACTCTGCATTCACTTAACTGACTGTCCATCAATAGCAGTTCTAGCCACCATAGGCGATTGACGTCAGTCCCTGCCTTCTTGGAGGTGACCGATGCCGACCGATCTCCTGTCGATGTCGGTTTCCCTTGCACTGTCCCCTGACCGACGTCGGTTGTGGCCTGCCGACGCCGGTGATTGTCATGTGCAGAAAACCTCCTGTTTGCTTAAGGTGAAGCTTTTAGCTCCACACCCTAACATTTGTGGAAGAATATGGGTAATAAGCTACAATTCATTAGTGCATATCACCCATAAATAGATGGACAAATAAAAGTTATGAATAGGAGCTTGGAAAATTTATTGAGATGCATAGTGGGAGATAAGCGAAAACATTGGGACTTGGCTTTACCATAAGCTAAGTTTATATATAATAGTTTAGTGAATAGATCAATAGGAAAGTCGCATTTTAAATTTGTTTATAGGATAAATCCTATGGATGTTTTAAGTTTGGTATAATTACCAATTGCATATCTAATTAGTGATAATACAAAAGATTTTACAGAGCATATGCAACAGTTGTAAGGAGTAAGAAGAAATTTGAAAGAAAGTAATGAGATATATAAAGCAGAAGTAGATGTTAGAAGAAGATCCAAACTATTTGAAGAAGAAGAGTTGGTAATGGTTTACGTGAGGAAAGAGATATTTCCAAAAGGCATATACAATAAGTTAAAGTATAAGAAAATTAGACAATGCAAAATTGTGAAGAAAATCAGTGACAAAACTTATGAGGTTAGTTTACCACAAAATTTTGGTATTTATCCATTATGTAATGTTTTAGATTTATATGAATTAAATGAAGAAGATGATAAAGGTGATGCAGATGAAAAAGTAAATTGGAAGTAGCATGTTCCAAAGAAAAAGGACAAGATAATGTAGGTTTTGGATATGAAGATAGTGAGCACAATGCAAGGGAATTATAATAGGTATTTGGTCTAGTGGGAAGGATTGTAGTAAGAAGACAACACTTGGATTACAGAATGGGAGTTGAAGAAGATTGACAAAGACAAATGGTAGCAGTACAATCAGACAAACTTGTGGGAACTGAGTTGTTTTCAAACAGAGGAGAATGATGCAAAAAAATAGGGTCCAAAAAATTAGTTTAATAATTTTTTTGAGATTTTTTTATTTTTAGAAATTGTATATTTTTAGAACCAAAAGTCAACTTTAGTTGAATTTCATCCCATAGGCTAATTTTAGTGTTTACAATATTTTGAGATATTTTTAGAGTTGCACATGCTTGCATGAGTGACTTACTAAAAATAGTAGTTTCTAAAAATTGAAGTTTTATTTTAGACGTTAGTTTTTTTAGAATTTTTGTATGTCGACTCTAAATCTGAGTTGAGGCTTATTTAAGCATGGTTTGAGTTTGTAATTATTTCTAGTAGTCAACACGAATCAAATTTGAGTATTGTTTCAAGATTTTGGCCTATTGGTAATTTTTCTTGTTCTTGTTAGTTTTTGGGTTCATTAGAATGATGCCAAAAAAGAAGCCAAATTTTAGAAGGCCATAACTTTTGATCCGTAGCTCCATTTGAGCCCATATTCACACCAAAGTGATCAGCTATGTGATGTTTTCAATATTTTTTAGAGTTTATACGTGACCATCTGAGGTCCAAAATTATAGTTTAAGTTTATTTTTGGGTTTTTTCTAAATTTAAAAATGATCTATTTTGTAAATAGACTTGAACTTCATTTAAAATTTGTTTGATAGGGTAATTTTATTGTTCAATTTATTTTTAGAGATGCATGCCCTTGCATAGATAACATACTAAAAATATCTACTTCTAAAAATATCAGGTCAAGTTCTATTTATTTTAAAGTTCTGATTTTTCATGCAAACTATAATTCTAAATTGAAACTTATTTGTACATGGTTTGTAATTATTTGAATGATTCAATATAAATAAATACTAGTTATTTTTCGAAATTTTGATTTATTTATTTTTATAGTATTTTGGTTTATTATATATGATATAACAATTGATGTCATAAAAATAATGAAATAACTCTATAACATGATAGGCAATGTCATAAAAATAATAAAATGAATTAAATTTTATTTAAAATAAAAATAAAAAATAAAAATTAAATTTTATTATAAAGCTCATCTTATCAAATTTATTAACTATAAATTTAAATGTAAAAAATATCATTTATAATGTATTCATTGTATCGCTATACAATTTAAGCTAATTTTGATAAACTAGAATTCATGTTAATGTTGATTCATAATTGAATAAAGAAATCACCTATATTGAAATAAAAACAATAGATTTAAGTTCAAATGAGGGCAGTGAAAAAAAAATGTATGCATTGGAGATTCTAGAAAGTAGCTTGGCACACCTAACCTTTTATCATGAAATAAAACTATGAAATGAACTTTCAATTATCTATTTAGAATAATATGTTTTGAAGTACATATTTTTTAATTTTAGGAATGAATTTTATATTTTCTTTAAAAATTTAAGGACCTATTACAGTAGGTAACTAAATACTTTTAAATAGTGATAAATTTAAAATTAAAATATTAGTTAAAGTAATAGTTAGAGAAGTAGCATAGGTTATGGTGGATAGTTTATATAAATAAATATTGAATTATTGATGGAAATTAAATTGATTATATTAAATAAAAGAGTGAGGATGGATTTGTTTTAAAATTTTCAAGAATTTTATGAAATTTTAGAATAATTGAGAGTTTACTAATTTTGAAAGTAAATAAGAGAATATAGAAAACAAATAAAATGACTTGATAATAAATTAAACTATTTTGAGAAAGTATAAATGAATTTAGACAATAAATCAAAAGAATTTGTAAGAAAATAGATTATATTGAGTGACAAAATATCTAATCGACATTAAAAAATGTTTTTCAATAATTTCATTATTTTTATGATTTCAAGGAATATCAATAATTTTTTTATTAATTTAAAAATTAAAAATTTATTTTAAAACATTTTATGATGTTGATGTTTCATTTATCTAAAAATTAACATTAAATTAATGTATTCAAAGGTTTTGTATTATATTTTATGCCATATATGTGTTTTGATGCATAGATTTTCAATTTTCATAATACTATTCTGTTTTTTTTTTTCATAATATATTCTATTCTGTTTTTCTTTTTTGATTCTACTCTTTTCTATCATATCCTGTTTTTGTATGATGTAAATTTTATGTAACTTACAATTATCATTTTTATTTTTTTTTGATATGACTCTTATGTAATTTAAGATAAGTAAATATATGATTAAGATTGTTAGTAAAAATAGATTAAGATATTTATTAAGTTTTGGTAGATGGTATCTAATTTTTTGAAACATTTAAATTAAAAAATATTTATTATATAATAAAATTATACTTAATGATTTATTTCAAATTAATATCAAATATATTTATGAATGAATAACTTTTTTTTGATTAATTTATTAGTTCAAATAAAAATAGAATTAAAATAATGAGATCTGGGCTTCAAATAATCAGATTTATTATTATTTTTTTCTTTGAACAAATTAATTATAAAACTAACATATAGACTTAAAACTATCACTTTAAGATATTACACTATCCCATTATATGGCAACCACTACAAACGACAAAGGAGACATATATGGCAACCACTACAAAAGATTGAAATGAAAACTGTATAATTACTGATTGCATGTAATAGCGATGGTTGTTCTCATTACAATACAATTTTACTAAATTACTTTTATCTTGCTTTAATTTATATATATTTTAATTATTTATTTTAAAAGGGCAAAAAAAAAAAAAAAAATTACATGGATAAACTCATTTGACTAAAATCAATCATTATAAACTGCTTTCCTGAAGCAGTTGAGGGAACTCAAGCAGTCCTGAACATACATAGTCAGCTGCCTCACTCCCTGCTATCTATGCAAAATACAATCATGAGATATAGTCTGTTTTATAGGCTTACAAAGAAATGTAGGGAAACGTCAGTGGACAAAAAAATGTGTGAACGATATTTGTTTGACAAGAATACATTTGACAGGTATGGCTGAGTAATATTATTCCCTAACCGAATTTTCGTTAAGTCACTTGATCTCCTCACTTAAGAACCCAAGTGATAGAAAGTCTCTCTTTCCATTTAACGCATATGCTCTTCATATAAAGCATTGCATCACATCGTAAAATAAATGTCACTATTACAATATTTATTTAAACTATTTAATGTAACTTTCTAAAGTTATCAAGGTTTTTAATTCTAGTGTTTAGAGCTTTTAAGTTCGATTTAAAGTTACATTTGGAAGGTAATTTTAGAGAGCGACGATGCAGTGTCTCTACAATATATAACTTTAGTAAGGGTTGTTAAGGTGTCTTTACAAGAAATGTTAAGAGTGTCTTTATAAGTGATATTGAGGGTCTTTAAAAAATGATGTTGGGTTGACTAAATTCATTAAATTTAAAGGACTTTATTTGTGATATTATTTCTATGTCTTCAGGATGTGATATTAGGGTTTTTTTAAAAACACATTAAATCAGAGGTAATGTTAAATTATACAAATTGCTACTAAGAAAAAAAAAAGTGCATTATTTTGTCAAACATTTGGGATGCATTGATGAATAGGGCATGAAGATTAAACTGAATTTAAAAAGAGGGCATGGTTATTGTGTTGAATTTAAAAATAGGGCATATTGCATCACTTTAATATACCATATTTTACTCACTTCTAATTAGTATTGAATATATTTTCTCTCATTTAGAGACAATGTAGACTCTCCATGGAATGCATTTATGAATGTGAATCTTACTATTTCATTTTTTATCTACAACTTTTTAATTCTTAGTGGGCATCAATTTTATTGTTACATTTATCTTAGAAACCCTTTTAATCTCTTAGTTTATTCTAATTTCCTCACATTACTAAATTTCATGCAATTATGCTTGTTTGAAGTACTTATTTCTTATGTACCTAAATTCTAACAAATAATACATTATATGATTACTTTCTATGCTATGAAAAATAAGCATTGAGCTTTATTTTTACCTGCCTAAATATGAAAAAGGATACACACTAAGTTATCTTTCTATGTATATTTTAGACTGAGCTGATGTATTTTTCAATCCTCATATGGGTGCCTCAAGAACTCAATCTAGTTTTGACTCAATCATTGCCCACCCCTAATTAATAGATCTTGATCTCTATGAATATCTTAGATAATATTGTAAGTTTGTCTAACCCTCTCATGTGGGTGGCTCAGTAACTCAATTATGCTATGGCTCCTTCATTTCTCACCTTTGTGAAGTAGATGCATTTATAACTATACTTCACAAAGTGCTAAAAGTATCTAACTAATTGAATCAAAATACATATGTCAACTCTATGGCCATTCTAATATAATAGGAGGCTCTAGGACACTTAGGAATGCCAACCATTGTAGATGGAGTAAAGCATGTTTTTGGTGACAAACTATAATGTGATAGAAATTTTATACAATGTAGAGAAAGACCTATAATTTTCTATTCCATCCAATCAACCCATTTATAATTGAGTATATGGAAACTATGTCCTACAAACATGCCCCCAATTTGGAATATATGTATACTAAATTTGAATTGATTATGTAATAGTTGAATTTGTGTAATTAAACTAAATGTGTGAATGATCATGCCATGCATGATTCCCATAAATATGAGCAATAATTATGATTTTAAGCTAAAATGAGTGTATATGAGCAAAATTTAAACATAACTATCAAACATGTGATTATATCTATGTAAATTTGTATTGTATTTGGTGTATTGATCTAAATTATTTAGATTGTCCTAAATCTAGTGATACTGGATAGTAGTGCCCTATAGTCGATAGTAACACCCTATGGCACTAGTGTCCCAATCTAGATGTTAATGTTTGCTTGGTCTAAAATTTGAGTGATCTGAACTGTTGTCTAAGTATCTATCTTTTCCTGTGTCTACCCTGTGTCTAATTTATGAAACTAAGCCTATGTGATAAAATTTATCTGTGAATATAAAATTAGCAGGTTGATCTCTCTGACAAACCCATAAGAATCCCCCCTCTTTTTAGGGTAGTTGTGAAATTTGTGTAAGAATTTCCCTCTAAATAATTAGCTCTAAAAAATATGTTAGCCAAAGCATGTGCATGATATTCTAATACAGTGTACAAACATAACATCGAAATGTAAATGTATTTGATCTTGAGGATGTAATGTAAAATGTATATTATAATATAGCAGTACACAAAGGTTTCAATATAGATGTAATCAATGTATAATAGCAAATCTATATAATTACCTAGGGGGATGGAGCTTGATGTCCATCACATTACCCCAGTAGGAAGGGTATATGCATGATGTCCCTCATGTCATCAAAATTTGGTGTGTGTGTGTGTGTGTGTGTGTGTGTGTGTGTGTGTGTGTGTGTGTGTGTGTGTGTGTGTAACAAATAAATATAAGTGTCATGGTGAAGAATCATACAAGGAAACATACATACAAGCACATGATGCATGCAAAGATATGTCAAGGGGTCGCAATACAAGGGACATGGGCACATGTTACTAAATGTGAGAATGAATACATGTAAGAACATGTTTAAATGGCCATAAATACAAGAAAAAATCAATTTGGATTAGATCCACATAGAAGGACATGTTAAAATGTCTACATATAGAATCAAGAAATCACACACATGGTACATGGGCACATGTCCAAGGCATATAAATAGAGAAGTGGCATAGAGCCAAAGAATAATGGCATATTTAAATTCCCTTGAATATGGAAGAAGTATAGGAAATACAATCAAATATAATCTAGGAAAACTAGAAATGAAAGCATGTATAACTTTGTAGTACAAATTTATGTAAATTTTAAGCTGCACACATGTTGATTATAACTAATGATAGTCAACAAAAATATGATCAATGAGTAGCAATGATCAACATCAAGATATATCAATGCATAAACTAGAATGTAAAGTATGTAAAGATAGAACCTGGTAGTATTAATTATGTATGAGATGCCCCTGAGTGGGTGGATGTGTCAAATGTATAAACCTAAATCGATGTATATTCTCGCAGTGGGTAGATGATAGAGAGTCTAGATCAGTGTAGTGGACTAGGGTCCTATATGTAATCTACAAGCACTCAATAAGAATAAGTGAAGCATATGTGTATGATAAAAATGACTACATTAGGATAGATAGAAATATGCAATATCTGACAAGTAGTAGAAATGTAAACATAGCAATGCATACAATCTATAAATTTTGTGTTTTTTAAATATTTGAATGCTTTTGTATTTTCACATGTATTATTTTGTGTTTTATAGATATAATATATGTACAAGCAAATGAAAATAAACTATGTACATAGACTGAGAGAGATAAGGAAGTATGTACAAGAGTAGGAATCATACTGACGAATGAGTCTCATGGAGATTCACTATCATTGTGGCCTATGTTAAAAATAGGATTGATTATCTCTTATGAAGTGTGAATTCTATGTTGTATTTGAATGTTATTTTAGTGGGAATCTATGTATTTTTCATCATTAGAATCATAATATTATTTAACATAGAAATGATAATAATATGGAATGCTAGAGGGAATTGCCTCATACTATGGATTTGACCTTTCTAAATTTTACTTTGGAAGATTTATTGTGATTTTTCCCTTTGAAAATATACTTATTGTAGATATATGGTGTTGTAGAGGCTCTTTTATTAGAAATCTTTGTTTGAGAATGCTTGTTCATTGAACATGATTTTAAATTTTCAAC
Organism: Torreya grandis; assembly: GCA_037957365.1. Lineage (NCBI taxonomy): Eukaryota > Viridiplantae > Streptophyta > Pinopsida > Cupressales > Taxaceae > Torreya > Torreya grandis. The sequence goes on from JARHVA010001567.1 coordinate 835,358, forward strand.
TGAAGCTCTTGCTCTTTTTTTGACATTTGTTGTGTATCTGTATGTTTTGCCTTGATAAATTTTATAAGTGACTTATGTGCCTTAGGATGTTTAATGAATCCTAAATCCTATTGACCACTGTTATCAACTACTATAATAGGAGATGTGATTCCTTGCGCCTTCTTTCCTAATATTTGACCATGATAATCAAACTTTTTTAGATATATTTAACCAAAATTATACCATATTGAATATTGAGCCTTGATTTGGAGAGGAAGATTTTCTTAATTTACCTATGTTTATTGTACTATTTATTGATATGATTGTGTCTTGTGGACCTTGTGTTGTTCTAAGTTATGCTTTGGTAACCATTTTTGTATTATTTTTTATTTTATCCCTTTTTGAATTGGTATATGTGTCATTATATGTTGTGTGGATGAAGTTCCACTATGTGAGCCATCTTTATCCATTATCTATTGTATTTTCATTTTCAATGTTAAACATGAATCAGTGTGGTTCCCACGTATTCTATGATATGCACAAAAATATTTGGATCTCCTCATTAGGTGGAGAGGGGGTAGGTTGATCATATAAGCTTTAATCATTTACCTTAGTACCTCACTTGAACTCTCATTAGACATTTGCATTCTTTTGTAATCACTACTTATAGATGTATTTTATGGTGATTTATGGTTTAGATATGTAACATTGTTTGCCACCAATTAAGTAGGTGAATATTCATATACATGATTTACACTATTATTCCTTGGAGGGCTTTGTCTTGTAAATTAATTTTCCAATTTTGTAATATTTTCATGTAATAGATTATTCTAATAATGTAAAACTATAATTATCTTGCTCATATTGAGAATTTGATCACATAGAGTATCATAAGTGAAAACCCTAGTTGTTTCTAATTTAACATGTAGGCACACACCCTATAGAGAAGAGGTGTGAATAGGCTAAGTAGGGGATTACTGACATTGATATAGGTTACATCATCTCATGGAGGTATGATAGCAAGAACTTATTTAGATGGAAAGTATATATCACCCTCATTGAGATGAGGAGGAGAAGGATATTCTTTCTTGTACATAAGATATGACATTGAAACCTAAAACATAGTTGTTAGCTTATATGTTAAATCCTCTATGTGTGTATGTGTTTTCTTGTTAATGTAATTCCACATAGGATGAAGACAACATGCTATGAGATATGACATATATTACAATTTATATAAATCATCATATATACATGTGTTTATGTCTTTTTTGAGTTCATTCAGAATTAAAGGAACAAGTATGCAAATGAAAGTATTAAACTTCACAACAAAAAGTGATTGGTTTATTCTATCATTATGATCATGATTATATGAAATATAAAATAGAAGATGTATGGATCTAAAATTTGAGTAAAAATAGAAAAAGATACAAAACCTAAGTGTGTCTAGGGTTAGGATCTCTAGAATCTATGATTTCCTTACAATAAATTTAAATTATATTTGAATAAATTGAAACCCTAATATGAAGTTGATTTAATTAGCTAGGTTGTCTTAAAAAATTAGAAAACTATAAGTATGAAACCCTAATTTATTGCACAAATATTTGGAAAATGCAAACAAGGGTTTGAATCAATATTCAAAGTAAGCTGGGTTCACCAAATGATTTAACATTTTAGGGTTTAACTATGTAAAATCTATGTTTAGATTAAAAGGTTGAGATATATAAATTAGTTAAATAAATTTAAATAATTAAGCACTAATTTATTTTAGCATTTGGCCTTCTTTGAATTTCTAAAAATAGAAATAAATAGTTATAAATATAAACTTATCTAAAAAGTAGTTATCATAGATGATCTAGGTTCTAAAAATTGGGTTTTAGATAGTTATGAGTGTCATCAATAGGATTCTAGTGTTTTTATACTAACTAGACATTAGCACCCCATATTGATAGTAGCACCATGTTTATGTAGTATCCTCCAAGTGGTGGTAGTGTCCCCTTTTCAAGACTAATCATGTTTTTTGGGAGCACTTGTGCTTATGTTTTTAGGTACTGCTCCTACACACATGAAACTTAGAGCTCTATGTTGTGCCTAGAAAACTTGAATTAGTGTGCAAACCCTAATCCTTCATGAAAGTATGGCATGAGAAGTAATTGTGTGTTCATTATTAGGATAGGTTGGACATCCTTAACACCCTAATGTGAAGATATTTCCCTATATACTAATACTCTAAAGAGGGATCAAGCCCAATGTAGTTATCCCACCTAGTGCTTGATGAAAGTGCAAGTCAATGATAGAATGAGAGTGGACATGGATGATTTGAATATGATTGAGCTTTTAAAACTTTGAAAATTGGGCTTAGGGCTGATATAGGTGGTATTATGTAGAAGTAGTGTAGAATAGGGATCAAATACGTTAATTTTTATCAACTTCTCTTTGATTTGAATGTGTTTTTGCATCTATTTACCATATAGTGATTAGAGGTCATTACACATACATTTATAGAGATTTATAGGTTTTGTGGATAATAAAATGTGCTTAGGTTGACCTTAGGAGCAGCACATGTTTTAAAAAGTATCCGTTGGGAAGAGTTATGGATAAGATAGTAATGCCCAGTTGGGGACACTAGTGCCATGTGGTTGTAGTGTCCCAAATGTGGCACTAATGTCCACTTGGTAGACTACTGAACAAGTTGGATTAGGATCTAAGAAGAATTTTTGGGGTTGTGTTTTGGTTGACTATAGGTGAATGTGGTTTACATAATGATTGGAAAAGTGTGTCTAAGTTTGTAGGATAGGTCTAGGGCCAAGCTAAGAATGGGGTAACTCAAGTGACAGTCTTATCATCCAATTACCACTTTTAGGTGATTACACAAAGATATTCTATCTATATAATGTTTTATATTATACATTATTATATAATATACTAATTATGCATTATTATTTTATTACAAATGTATTCTAAAAATTTTAATTAATGTATTTAATAATATTTTAATAAATCATGGTGAATCCACATTATCGTTGAATTTCAATTTCCTCATATTAATTAGTAATAATTTCATTACATGCTTCTAGATCATAATATTTATCTCCATTATATTTTCTATGTGCAAAAACTAAAACCATGGACCGCTAAAACTTATGACTTGATATATTTTATGTGTGTAAAATCTCAATCCATATGTCATTATAACTCATGAAAATTTTGAAAATATTTATTTTATTGTATTGTATGTATTTTGATGCTATATTTTTTATTAATTAAATTATGTACATGATGGAAAGACTAAACATCTAGTAACCATGAATTTTTATCTGTAACTTCATGCCTTCACTCTTTCGATCTAAACATGAATGCACATCTCATAATCATTAAAAAAAAATCATGTAGAATTTGTATTTAAAACAATGTGATACCATGGTTTACACCCTTAATAAACACCTTTTTCTCATGACAAAATTTCAACATTTTTTTAAATTTATGACCTTAATCTCAATATCATGTTTATTATGTTACCATATTACCTACCCCAAAGCATATAAAAATTATATTTACCCCTAGAAAACCCACATTTTTCAAACATAAAATCATGTTTTACAATAGTGAAATCACTACACATAAAACATGACTTAGATTCATTTTCCTAAACACCCTAATAAATTTAAATTAAATGTAAAAACATGATTATTGAGGGTACCTACTAGGTATATGTATTCAATGGGTAACTATTACTCAAGCACCTTATATCTATAATGTTGAACATGAAGGATATCATCCATCTCTCTATCGCTAATTTTATGGACTAGAGCACAATTTCACCAAAGATTAGAGTAAAAATGACTTGGTTTTATCCTTCATCTCCATATTTACCCCCTCCCCCCCCCACCCCCCACCCCCCATTATCATCCCCCAAGCCCTCTACTTTATTTTAAATGTCTATTTGGTACTATCTTTGTCCTATTTTTCATGTTTTCATCACAACTAACCTTGTAATCCCTTCACTACCCTCCTTATCCCGATGGGCATATGACCATTAACCTTGTCATAGCATGTCATTATTGTTGTTTCATCAAACTTTCCCATCTATGTTCCCATTTAGGTAGAAAAACATTCCCCTGAGGTCTCTTAAGAATTTGTTTACAATACTCAATCACTTGACATGATTGCAACTAGCTCAAATGCCCTATTCACTTCTTCCCCCTTCATCCCTCAGTTACTCAATTTCTTTATTTTTCCTCCCCATCATTAAATTTTATCAATAATCAACATACACTTTGAGTTACACTCATTGAATCATAATCAAAAGTCCCATTTTTAGATTTATGACTTTCACAACATAAATACTTGCCTAGATATGTCTAAACCCAATACCCTCCTATCGCTACTCATCAAATGTCACATTTTGGTCAAAATTTCTCCCTAGCATGGGTCCTTTACTGGGGCATGTCTAAATCTCATGGATAGTCATCCATTTTCACCCATAATTCTCTCTAGCATGGGTCCTTACCTGGGATATGTCTAAAGTTTATGACCCATTTTCCCTACATCTCTCCATAAAATGCATCATTACCTTATATACATATAAATATTGCATTCCATCATCATTTTTTACCTATAGGTCTCCTTAGCATGTGTCCTTAATTGGGATACATCTCAAGCTTGCGATCAATCATCCCATTTTCCCAAAATCTCTCCCTAACATGCATCCTTGCCTAGAATAAATCTAAATCATATGACTCATCTTCATATTTTACCTAAATCTCTCCTTGACATGTGTCCTTTACTGGGATATTTCTAAATATTATGGCCTTTCATCCTTCTTTTCCCACATCTCTTCTTGGCATGCATCCTTTCCTAGGATACATCTAAAACTTGTAGCACATAATCATATTTTCCACATAGCTCTCCCTGACAAGCATCCTTTCCTCAAATACATCTAAATCTCATAGTGCATCATTAAATTTTTCCTTGAAGATTGCTTGGCATGGTTCTTTGTTTGGGATAAATTGAAATTTTTTGGCCCATTATCCTATTTTTCTCACATCTCTCCCTGGAATGCATCCTTTCCAGGGATATATATAAATCTTGTGACTCTTTATCCTATTTTTCTTGTAGCTCTCCTTGTCAAACATCCTTACCTAGGATACATCTCAAGCTTACAGTAAATCATTCTTTTTTCCTACAACTCTCCCTAGCATACATCCTTGCCTAATAAATGTCTAAATTTTGCAACCCATAATCCCTTTTGATAGATGCTCTCCTTGGCATGCATATTTTCATGGGATATGTTTAAATATTATTTAGGATATATTTAAAGCTAGAATTCATGTATCACCATCTCATCATAGTTGTTTCATGTTTGGGGCACATTTAAAATTATGACAACATCATTTTTCACTCCCTTTCATATATCATTGTCAAGTATTGTCTATTGATGACTCATTTTTGTTATCATTTCTATCTGTTATCATGTCTCTTACATCTCATCACCTCCTAATCATGTTAATTTTTATGTTTCACCCTTGTTTTTATTTAGAATAGGCATCTATTTTATTCCTCTTTACATGACCTCTCAATAGGTATCATCTATCACCTAAATTACTAACCCAATACAATATTTCTTCTTTGAAATACCATTATTCTTATTTTGATTACAATGCCCTATCAAAGAGGTGCAAAATATATACACCTAAATATTTTTTTCCATTTTCATGTCTAATATCATCTAAAATCATGCTAATTTTATCTATTAATGAAATTGTAATTCATCCTAATATCATATTATTTAGGCTAATAATTTATAGTCTCTATTCTAACATCACATGCTAAACTTACTTTCATCTCATGCTAATTAATTATATTATTAAACACTTATTACACCATAATTGACCTACTAACACATTATTTTATATTTTTTAATTCCAATCCCACCTACCCCCACTAACATCTACTACAAATACTCCCACTAATCCTAATTTAATCACCATTTAATATCCTAAAACACCTCTATAAATATCTTATCTACCTAGAGCCTTCCACTATCATTGTTAAGAATTTTAAGTTCCTAAATCCTACAAACCTCCACCTACTAATCCACTCTTAATCATCATTAACTCTCCTAATGGACTCTAGATAATTCTAAAGCTTCCTAGAGCTCTGCATTGTCTCTTATAGGAAATTCCAAGGAAATTTTAATTCTTTGATTGTTAATTTCTTAATCCTTAACTAATAATTTTAAATTCCTAAAAAATTTCTTCACCATTGATTTGATTCCACCCTTGGATCAAATATATTCCCCCATTTTTTCCATCACCCTCTATTTAAAATTAATCACCCCCATATAGCTAAAAACTAAAGATTTTGGTGCAATAGTGATGTCAAATTGCCATCCTATCTTCATTTGGCAAGCACTGTACTCCATCTCTATGGCCACAACTCATTGAACCAAGTCAGGATACAACATTTAAAGCATCCCAAAATCATTATATTTTATCTATTAGGTCACATCATATATTCTTTGGAGGTATATTGAGCTGCGTGACTGAGGTATAATTTCATATTTCCTTTTTTATTGTGTTGTTATTTATAGATATCTTTTCCAATCAGAGGTTATTGAAATTTAGGATATCTTTATTGTGTTTATTCCTATTCTGATTTGTTTCATTACATTGAGTATATATGACTCATGTCCTTGTAAATTAAGTATATGCATGGAATATGCTAAAATAATGTGTCTAACATAAGTAAATTTATGTCACAATCTAATACATGAACCCCTCAAAAATATCAAAATCTTCTAATCTATGTCAAAATCAAAATTTAATGATTATGGAAGCCTAAGTATCTATAACAAATCCACTAATATAACCCCCTTTTGAGTTGAGTAAAATATCCTAAAAATAACTCATTCTAAAAGAAAGAGTTAATTAAATCATGTTATGTATATAATATAACCATGTAGATTTAATTCAACATGTGGAGAATATGATATCATATTATTGAGTATGTCATCAAAGAATGTAGGGTAAATATTTAATGAATGGAATATGAGTGTCATGTCAATATGTATATAAAAATTATGTGCACATTAGTAACCTTCATTGATATAATACCTAAATAATACTATGCAATAAAGGTGCATGATATGTATCATGGCACTAAAAAACATGTAGGGATGTGCCTTATATGGATCACAACACCCACAAACTAAGAAAACACACAAATATAAAATATCTCAATATAAAATGTCATGGACATGATGCACACAATATAAACACATGAAATAAAACTAAGTGTCATATACAAGGCCATGGGACATATACACAGAATAGTAAATGTTTCTCACATAATGAAAAAGGCCAAAATAAATGAACATTAAATGTTACACACAAGGACAAGGGATGAAAATAAGGGACAATAAGTATTGAAAAAAAGGATAAGGCCTGAAATAAGTAAACAATAAATGAAATTATGAAAGAGTAACAACATCAATGAAGCATAGAACAAGCAAGCTAGTCTACATCATCCAAGTATGTTAATGTCATGGCATAGTAAAGGAAAATATACAAAAAATATAGCATTATAGAGAGTATGATTAATAGAAAAACTAGTCTATGAAACTAGTATAACTCAATATAGTAAACATAAAGGTCATAAAAATATATAATATATATTAATGTAACTAGAGTAGCATTCCCCCAACATTGGCACAAACCCTAGGGTTAGGAAATTCTAGCATCTATGTATCCATATATGGGTCAAAACATAATATTGTGTACCACTTTTTGGAATAAATTTGGAACATACAATTCTAATATCCCATCAAAAGGGACCTCTCCCCCATATAAAATAACATGAGTTTTTGTCATTAAATAAATCAAACATATGTATTTTACCTTATATACACAAAAATGTAATCCATATATAATTTTCATATTTAAAAAAAATATATTTAGTATTTTTAAGGATTTATTTTGGAATCCTTTTTTAAAACCTTTATTGTCCACCTAATGAGACACAATATTATTTTTTGACCCATATCATGTATATCTATATTTAGAACACGTTACTCATGTATATTAGTAAATACATGTGTGTGTGAAAGACGCTATGTAATATATGAAACATATGATGAATAACATATGTAAATAATGTAAACAATAAATAATTTCATACTTAGGTCCTTATTTTTTATTTTTTATGATATTTGAATTATTATTTATTTTTTCAAAAAATGGTTTTTTATATGATTATACTATTGATGAATTAGATAACACTAACAAAGGATCCCATTAATGGTATTATTGCTTGAATTGATTGTATCATATGGTGAGATGGTCATTTTTATTGAGTAAAAGTTCCATATGTAGGTGCAACTATATATTAATTTCAATATGAAAAGTGACCTCATGTTGTACAATATACCCTTCATCATCACTCAAATTATGTTTGTATGCTGATTAAATATAGGAAGCTGAGAACTTTGTGGCATCTGTTATATAGTATGAGAATATATTTTTGCATTTTTTCACCATAAAACACACTTACCTATTTTTTATAATAGATTAATATTTAATATAGTATATAATGGCCTCTGTGATTCCATAATGAATCTCTCATGTAATGAGTGATAGAGTAATATCTATCTAGGAATGTCACCTACTCTCCTAAAATTTGACTATATAGCATGAAATTTAGTAGGGTATATAACTGATTGTGTAGAATTAATATGAATTCATGTGGTAAATATACATGTATCATAATCCTAAATATATGTAGTAACCAAGTCTATAGAATGATATTGAATAGGTGTAACAACTAATTTCAGGGGTATTATGGGTAGAGGAGGAAATGTTTTTGGTTGAATATAGTACTCATATAAAAAATTAAAACTCTCACCATAATATTGTAATGTGTGTTTTGATACATTATCAAATTGATGATGGTACTACATGGATATTATGTATCCAATGCCATCCCAAAAATATGTAAAATATGTTTGTTCTTAATATTACTAGTAATGTACTAGTTACTATTGTAGGGACTTCCTTAAGAGGTAGCATAATTTATCTCAATGAGTTTCATTATTTTTTGTTAAATATTTTGATTATCCTACTTGTTTCTATAAAATCTTCATATGTGTCTCCATGATAAACAAAGGGTGTCATTGTGAAAGTAGTTTGAATTAAACCATTATCTATCATGACACCATGAACTAACTATGAATGAACATAAGATTGTACAAATAATGAAATGAAGAATAAGATAGCATACAAAATCTAATATTATCAAATATAAATTTTGGTCATTGTATTGAATCCCTGTAATTAAACCAATAAGACTATACATTGGGTCATCTTATGCCTAAGGAGGAATATGTGCATTTTATATATAATATACCTAATAATTACCCTTAGTTTCCATTAACTTATATTTTTAAAAAAGAATATAAAATATTTTTAGATTTTAATTTTCATTAGGTTTTTGTCATTAATCCTTTTTAAGTGCGTTAGGCTCAATAATGTTATCATCATTAAGATGTTTTGTCTTATCCCTTAGCTTGTAGAATTTATATGTAAAATGTCTTGCACATAAATTATAATAGAAATATGGAATATTATCATATACCATAGGATTATGCCTAATAATATCATCCTCTTATGGAGGATGGATAGATATAAGGTTGCACTAAATAACTCCATAATAGAATACAAGGTGGTTGAAGTAATTGTGAGAATTGCCTCCTTAGTAGAGTGGGTAAAATATAATGGATGTGATATTACATTTGTTTAACCCTAAAATGAAATATGTGGGTGTATTTAAATTTAATCTTAGGGTTAATAATATATAAATGAAATGGAAAGGGTGATAATCATATCTATAATAGGCCAATTAAATGCTAAACTCATATATAAGCATACACTAAATGTATTATGTTGATATAGTCTAAATATCAAAAGTACAACTAGGATAGATATAAAAATTAATAATAAGAGAGTACTTATCTTCAAATATAAGCATACACTAAATGTATTATGCTGATATAGTCTAAATATCAAAATTACAACTAGGATAGATATAAAAATGAATATTAAGAGAGTACTTATCTTATTTTAATGATATTATAGTTTTAGATCTAGAACATGCTTAAATTATGTGGGAAGATAGTTCTAGAATAATTGTTGGATTTTAGATCTAATACCTCTAGCTATCTAGATAGTTATGTCAGTGTTAGATCGTTACATCAACACTAATGTCTACTTCTGACATTGTTATCCTATATAAAGTATCTAGTGAAATAGGATTTGACCACCTAGATGATTCTTGGTTTGGCTTCACCTTCACTCTAGTGCATTCATATCTAGGTCATGGATTGTTTCTCCTTATGAAATCATAATAAATTCACTTTTCATCTTTAGTTTGACCATGGGGGGAAATGGGTTAGTGGGTAGACGGTGTCAAATTGACCCCAATGACCCTGTTATTAAATGAATCTACCTACATATCTAATACTATGAAGAGGGACTCAAACTAATGTAGTTATGCCATATGTGGTGGCTTGTATGTGAAACCTGTAATGAGTGCAAAGCAAGTACACCAGTGACCTATGTTGTAACTTGCCAAATTAGGCTCTTGGGTTGTTCCTTTAGTACTTCAAACCTATATATATGGTGTACCTATAATTTGTATGTAAATAGGGAATGTTTGATTAATTGAATACCTAATATAATTATTTTTGATAAGTGCCTTAGTCTCTTTGGTCTTTTCTAGGTGGTGAATAAATGAGGGTTGATCTTATTTTTATATTAATCCATTTAGAATAATAGCTCAAATTAAGTAAATTTGGCTTACCATTAGGATATATTTCATTTAAAAAATAGATGACTCTAGGAAATTGGGCACTTATGTCATGGTATAAAAGTAACATTGATGCTACTATTTACCTTGGATGTTAGTGTCCATGAATTAGCAAAATAGGTACAGGATTAAAACTTGTAGAGATATAAGATAGGTACAATTTATGTATTTTAAGAAAGATAAAATGTTTGCATCATCACTAATGTTGTGTTGTGGAGCCTAATTCTAAATTACAATGTATTTTCAAATACTGTACATTTTAAATGTATTATACACTCTATATTTTCTAGACCCCTTTTAATGGGAAATTATTTTGGGTTGATTATGCCCATGGTTTTGGTACCCATTATTTTTTAATACTAATTTGTTTATGTATTATGTATTTATGGATATTTCATAGGTAATACATCATGAGAACTAGGATTTTGAGAAGGAATAATAGAGTGTGTGAATTTAGGCACAAATTCAGGAGGGTTTGTTGAGTGTAGCTCCAAACAATATATGTGCATTGTAATTATGAGAAGACTGATTTGAGATTGGTTTTGTACTCTCATGGCTTGTAATAAAATTTGAGAAAGTATTTTTTGGTGGATGTAGCCCACATTTGGTGAACCATGTTAAATTTGGTATTATTATTATGCATGTTTATTTTTTATTATTTATGCATCTCTATTTATATCTATTATTGTGATTTTTTGAAATTATTCTACATCAACTTCTATATTTATTTCTAACAACTAGTATCAGAGCTTCAAGTTGTATTTTTTGAAGAATTGAATTGTAGGAAGGGTTATTGGTCCAAATGGGAGCTATGGTTGATGATCATAGATCAAAGGTTGAAAATTTTAATGGATATAACTTTGGTCTATGAAAGATGTAAATGAAGTATTACCTTTATCAAAAGGACCTCCGTGCTCTACTAAGAGGAAAAGTAAAGCAACTAATGAGTATGACAGATGAGTCTTGGGAGATACTTGATATAAAATCACTTGGAGCCATTAGGTTATGCCTTGCATCTTCGGTCACATTTAATATATCATAGGAGAAGACCACAGAAGGTCTCATGAATGCATTAGGGAAGGTATATGAGAAACTCTCTACTTCTAATAGTATATTTTTAATGAAAAAATTATTTAATATGAAGATGTCTAAAAATGGTTCTGTTGTTGATCATCTGAATGAATTTAATATAGTTATGAGTATGTTAAATTCTATAAAAATATATTTTGATGATGAAGTTAGGGCTTTGTTTTTTTTTTTCCTTATGAGAGAGTTGGAATAGCCTACTAATGGCTATGAACAACTCGGTCTCTAATAATGCCAAGTTAAAGTTTGAGGATATCATAGGAGTAATCTTTAGTGAGGAAATATGATGGAAAAGCTCTAGGGAGACTTCAACTTTAGGTGATGCTCTAGTGATGGAGAGTAGAGAGAGATAAAATTTTAGAGGAAAAGGAAAGTGTGGAAAGTCAAATGGTCCTGGAAGGTCAAAATCAAGGGCCAAGATGGTATGTTGGCATTGTGAAAAGACTAAGCATGTGAAGAAGGATTGTTGGTCACTTTAGAACAAGAACAAAAATCAGGAAGACACCAAGGAGGCAAATGTGGCAATAGGTAATGTTTTTCAAGATGCATTAATTATCTCCATTAATAATATTATAGAGTCTTGGGTTTTAGATTTAAGGTCTTCTTTTCATGCTACACCATATAGGCATTATTTTATTGATTATGTTCAAGGGGATTTTGGACATGTTTACCTTGGTCATGATGATCCTTGTAGCATAGTAGGAAAAGGAAGTGTTCAAATCAAGATGTATAATGGGAACACTTGGCTACTAAAGGATGTTAGGAAAGTGCCTAAGTTGAGATGAAATTTGGTATCTATAGGATAGCTAGGCAGTGAAGGTTATATGGTGACATTCACAGTAGATTCTTATAAGGTGACCAAGGGTGCTCTTATGGTAGCAAGAGGTAATAAGGTTGGTACCCTATAATTATCAAGTAGCATTGATTGTTATAATTTAGTTGTTGTAGATGTAGATTCAACTTTGTGTCATAATAGGCTCGATCACATGAGCTAAAAGGGTATGCAAATTTGGAGGTTACCTGGATTGAAAGGATATGATTTAGATTTCTACGAAGATTATGAGTATGAAAAATAAAAAAGGGTAAAATTTATCAATATTGGACCTATGAGGAAGGACAATAAGTTAGAGCCGGTTCATTTAGATGTATGGGTGTCAGCTCAGGTATCTTTTATTAGTGGGTCATCTCATTATGTCACTTTTATTGATGATGCAACTAGGAAACTTTAGGTGTATGGTATTAAGAGAAAATCTAATTTATTTGAAATGTTTAAAAGATGGAAAGCCTTAGTTGAGAATGAAATAGGTCTTAAGTTAAAATGTCTCAGGCTAGATAATAGTAGGGAATATTAAAGTAATGCATTTTTTATTATTGTTTAAGGAATTGAACTCATAGATAGAAGATGGTTCCAAGAACTCCATAGCATAATGAAATGTCAAAAAGGATGAATAGGACTATCATGGAGTTTTATAGGATCATGAGGTTGTATGTAGGACTACCTCTTTAGTTTTGGGTAGAAGCAGTAAATATAACTGTATATCTAATAAATAGAGGTCCTTCATTTTCTTTGGATGGAGGCATACCTAAGGAATCTTGGTCTGGTGATAAGGTTTATTATTCATTTCTTAATATTTTTGGTTGTGAAGCCTTCATTCATATTGATAATGATGATAAGACCAAGTTAGAGGCTAATTCTAAAAAGTGCACCTTTATTGCTTATGATGAGGATGATTTTGGTTTCCAAATTTGGAGTCTTAAGGATAAGAAAATATTTAGATCTAGGGATGTTGTCTTTAATGAAAAATCCATGTATAAATAGTAGTTTTAGGATCAGAAAGAAGATTCTAGAAAAGAGTACATAGTACTGGAGGACATTATAGATGATAAAATGTCCAAGAAACTAGTTTAGGCACCTACTCCACAAGAACCCCAAACTCCTGTGGTAAGAAGGTCTTCTAGGGTAAGAAGGGAACCTAAACATTTTTTTGCATCTCTTAATTATTTATTACTCACTGATAATGGAGAGCCAGAGTTCTTTGAAGAAGTAATGCAAGTAGATGTCAAGAAGAAATGGGAGAAAGTTATGGATGAGGAGCATCAGTCTCTCATAGAAAATTAAACTTGGGATTTGGTAACCCCACGTGAAGGTAAGAGAGTATTGTATAACAAGTGGGTATATAGAGATAAAGAAGATGATGGAGGCAAGAAAAGGTACAAGGCCCAATTGGTGGTAAAGGGATTTGCATAGAAGAAGGGAATTGATTTCGATGAGATTATCTCCCCAGTGGTAAAGATGACTTAAATTAGAACTAGTCTTGGGATAGTGGCAGCATAATACTTACACTTACAGTAGCTAGATGTGAATACTATGTTCCTTTATGGTGATTTGAAGGAGGACTTGTATATGGAGCAGCCATAGGGATATGAGGTCATAGGGAAGAAGAACATGGTGTGAAAATTGAAGAAGATCTTGTATGGCCTAAAATAAGCTCCACAACAATGGTACATGAAATTTGATAGTTTTATGATGGAACAGGGATACTCTAGGTGTCATTCAAACCATTACATATATATCATGAAATTTGATGATGGTGATTACATTATCCTTTTCTTGTATGTGGATGATATGTTGGTTGTAGGTAAGAACATGTATGAAATAAAAGTACTCAAAGAATAGCTTAGTAATTCCTTTGCTATGAAGGATTTGGGAGAAGAAAAAAAAATCCTTGGTATGAGAATAACTAAGGATAGGAAGGAACAAAAGTTGAATTTATCTTAGGAAGAGTACATCAAAAATTTCTTGGAGAGATTTAGTATGCAAGATGTTAAATTGGTTGGGACTCCTTTGGTAGGTCATTTCAAGTTATGAAATGAGCAATGTCCCAATATAGAGGAGGAGATAATTTAAATGTCACATGTACCATACTCAGTAGATATTGGTATATTTATGTATACCATGGTGTGAACTAGACTAGATATTGCCCATGTAGTGGGAGTAATAAGTAGGTACATGAGTGATCTAGATAGAGGACATTAGAAGGTAGTGAAGTAGATCCTTCAGTATTTAAGAGGGACCATGGGGATAGCTTTAAGTTATGGTGGAATAGACACCACTTTGTGTGGTTATGTAGATTCAAACATGGCTGGAGATTTAGACAGTAGGAGTATAATAGGATATGTATTTACTATAGGTGACACAACAGTGAGTTGGATTTCATGACTACATAAACTTGTGGCTTTGTCAACCATAGAAGCTGAGTATGTTGCTACCACAAAGGAAAGAAAATAAATGATTTGGTTTCAATAGTTTCTTGAAGAGTTGGGGCATAAGCAAGAAGGGAAGTTATATAGTGATAGTCAGAGTGTTATGCATCTAGCAAAGAACTCCACTTTCCACTCTATAATGGATCATTTATAGTTAAGTTATCATTTCATTAGGATAGCTTTTGAGGAAGAGAAGTTGAAGCTAGAGAAGATTCATACCAGTCAAAATCTTGTAGACATGATAACCAAGGTGGTCATAAGGGAGAAACTGAGGCTATGTTTAGTTTCAATTAGCCTTCATAGTTGATAGTGAAGGGTTGAGATGCTTGCTTAGAGGACATCAGTCTCCAAGTGGGAGATTATAGTTTTGTGGATCCTATTGTTAAATTACAATGTATTTTCAATATTTTACGTTTTAAATATACTATACACTCTATAAAAAAAAATTGACCCCTTTTAATGGGAAACCATTTTGGGTTAATTCCACCCATTGTTTTGTAATACCACTTTGTTGATATATTATGTATTGATGGATATTTCATAGGTAATGCATCATGAGAACTAGGGTTTTGAAAAGGAAGAACAAAGTGTGTGAATTTAAGTGCAAATTTTAGAGGGTTTATTGAGCACAACTCCAAACAATATTTGTGCATTGTAATTGTGAGAAGATTGATCTGAGAGTAGTTTTTTACTCTCATGGATTTTAATAAAATCTAAGCAAGTGTTTATTGGTATATGTATCCCACATTGGGTGAAACACATTAAATTTGGTCTTCTTATTATGCATGTTTATTTTTGTTCTTTATGCATCTCTATTTATATATATTATTGTAATTCTATGAAATTGTTCTGCATCAACTTCTATATTTATTCCTAACAACTATAAGGCTGATTGGACTAGGATATATTCCAAGGGTCACAATATAAATCATATGTGAGGCTAATAAAAGCAAGGTGTATAACTATAATAACCATGGTTAAAGTTTAAAAAGTATATAAGACTAAGGTTCTACATAATCACAAAATATCATCTAAATTTCCCCCTTTAGTATAGTAATTAATTTTTTAGTTTAAATGAAAATAATAAGTGCATCATTATGTATTCACACCTTGTATTTATTTGATTTTAATTTGAGAGATTTTTTGATGAATGACCTACAACCAAGAGCATGGTACAATGTAAAATATATGCATATAATATGGGTTAAAAATAATTGAAATAGATTAAAATTGAAAGATAATGGTTTTAGAGTGCTCTTGTGTGTCAATGTAACTGCCTTGCCTATTGTAAAGTTATTTTGAAAAATATGTATCACTATAAGGATCTAATATTTATATTAGGATAAATATAGATAAATATTTAAAGTGCATATACCAAAGGAGAGAGAGAGAGAGAGAGAGAGAGAGAGAGAGAGAGAGAGAGAGAGAGAGAGAGAGAGAGAGAGAGAGAGAGAGAGAGAGAGAGAGAGAGAGAGAGATGCACATGCCCAAAACATTGGATAAAAAGTGAGTTGCCATCTAGTAATTGAGATTATCTCAACCATGTAACCCAATAATACTTATAACCTAGCAAGGTTTGGTGATCAATTCCAACCTAAAAACTTTGGCAATATTGAGAGATTTGATCACCTCAACCATACCAAAAATTTAACCAATTACCATAGTAGATTAGCTCAATATGATCCATAAAAAATTTTAAAGTATCGGTACATGCAATAGTTTTAGAATCTAAAACCAATTTGTATTTTTTAATATTATGCATATGTTTCATAACATATGCATCCTAGATATGTCTCATTCTGAAATTGTGTATAATAATGGTACCAATATATATAATTATGCCAAAATTATGAATTAAAATCATATAATGGTGTGATTTGGCCAATTTTGATAACTATGTAAGTGTGGAGAACATGCTTCCCAAGCATACCCCAACTATATATGGAAAAATCTGAAAATTGATATAATTACCAATGTGGACATGTTTCCAAAATATACCCCTACTGTAAATTGGAGATGATGAATACATAATAGGTGTTGAAAAAATGATTCTAATTTTTTCACCCAATAAATTTGTGAACTGATATCAGTACCATATATTTAATGAGTGCAATGAACATGCTTCCAAATCATGCCCCCACTAAATCAGAGAATTGTGAATGTTTGAAATCCATGTGCATATAACATGTCTATACTGAATTTATTAATTGATATAAGTATGAGATACTAAATGAGTGTAGATAAAATGCTTCTAAATCATGCCCCAACTAAATTTGATAATTATACCAAGTGTGGAGAACATGCTTCCCAAACATGTCATAAATAATATGTGTAATGTACCTAAAGGGGTATAATAGTATAGGGAATAATCCCACATAAATTAGATTATGGAGTGGGTTTAGTAAAAAATATTATAAGTATAGAGGCATTTGATGTTATAGGGATAAAGGAGTTATTTATAATTGAGCCTCACTCAAAGGAGGTAGCCCCCTCGAAGAGTCCCATGATACAGAGTTGTTCCTTACATAAAAGGGATTAATGTTTATAATGTGAGTGTGTTAGATTAATATATGAGTTGATTCAGTTATTTAATCATCATAAGAGTAAAAAGTCCTAAAATTAGTATCAGATCACTTTACCAGCCTACCAAAAAAATTCATTACAAGGGAAGAGAAATTGAGATTATAGAAAGAGTTTTCATCCATTTTCAATATTCTCATTTACTGGATTACTATTTGTAGAAACTCTAGTCCATATAGTGTTTTAGTGTTGGATTTCTACAATGATTTAAAAATTTGGTGTGTGAATTAAATTAACATTTATGAAGTTTTATTTGAATATTTTTCTCTATAGCATACAATATCTCTGGTCAGACTGCAAATCTGAGCTTGGTCATATAGTTTCTTTCTCCTGATTTGGCATCATGGCCCTTGCCCTATTGACATCTAGCATTGACTATGGTTCCATAGTTTTGTCACTCTATAGTTTGGATCTGGCATCAAGGGTTTCTATCATTTTCCTTTACAATATTTGGATTGTATTTGGATTAAAATTCATAATCATATCATGTTTCATTGCTCCATTATGAGAAGTTATTACAGTCATTGATAGTATTCATAAGTTGTGTGCTTTATTTATGGACCATCTGTAACATGTCCAACACCTTGGCCATTTTTGGGAAGCATCCTAGACCAATGGTATATGATTTGAGGCTTAGATCTATCTCCTCATATCTACGACATTACTCTCCACATCTTCTTCACCACCAACAAACTTTGATTTATTCTTGGTCTGATCTAAATACCATTCAAGATTATTCTAGCTCAATGAATCCTACCAGATAGCTCCCCATCTGGGTTAATATTAAATGGTACATCAACTTTGTCTACTTGGCCTCCACATTATGCAATATTTTTACCTATATACTCTATTTTTGACATACCTATTGAAAGACTCGATTTTGGGGGATGGAGATCTATGCTCCTACATAGTTCATAATAATTCTATCACTTAGCGAGTTCCTTGACAATAGTTAGATTTTTTTTATTCCTCTTGGATACTTCCCAGGGCACCATCCTCTCCTAAAATCCTTGAACATACTTCTCATCTCCACACATAGATCTCCCTTGGCATCGATAAGATTAGTCTTCATGGTGATCTCCTATGGCATCTCAGCCTCAAGGTTTTGGTAAACTGGTTTGTTACATTTGGTATTATAATTGAGTCTATTATAGTCAAGTTTAGTTGTTTCTATTAAGTCTGTCTCATTATGTTTTGGCATGTATCATTGTATGGATGTATTTTTAGTTGAAAATGGCATCCATTTGATTGTAATCATGGGGACTCCTATTTTATTTAGAGGGAATTTCATTATGGCCTTGACTCAACTTCATTAAATGGCTACCATTTTAGAATATCAAGAAGCATTTGAAGTACTTGCCAATTAGACTGTAGACTTCTTTGATGTCTTCTTCCCATTTTTCTTCATCAATGGTCTTAATTATACAATTAGACATGAGGTTGAAATTTGTAGTCCTCATACAATGATGGAAGCTATAGGCTTAGCCAATCTCACTAAAGATTGTATCAATTAGAAATATCTCCAAACAACACCCCATCAAACCATAAAATCACTAAAGTAAGAACTAAAAGTTCTTGAGCACTCCTCTAATAATTCCATTTAGGAAACTACTATGCTCAAGCAGACCCCATATGAGCCCAAGATGACAATCACAGATCCTAAGTATGGAATTGAGGCTCTACCTCCCTTAGGGAAAAAAGCTAAGGGGGGTGGCATATACCCTCAATTGGTCCACAAGGACAACTATTTTATGTTCCCTTATATTATATTTGAGCATATGATTGGCATGCTTCAAATCTCAATACTAGACTCGAACCTCTTGGCTGGCCTATCTTCTATTGAGGTTATTTAATATAGAGATTTCTATGTACTTCCATCTCATGCTATACTACTTGCATTCACACTATTCGTGTTTATGTTTATATCTTAGCATCAACAGAAGAAGTAGAAGTAGAAATGAATGCATGGCAGAGCTTCCATCTAGTCTTCAAATTATTTTTGGTTTGGATTTCATTTGATCTTCCTCCTATTTTTTATCATGTTTCAAGGGTGAAACATATTTAAGGCAGATGGAGTATAATATACCTAGAGTGG
The DNA here is from genome assembly GCA_037957365.1 of Torreya grandis. Taxonomy (NCBI): domain Eukaryota; kingdom Viridiplantae; phylum Streptophyta; class Pinopsida; order Cupressales; family Taxaceae; genus Torreya; species Torreya grandis. Next base: position 855,222 of record JARHVA010001567.1, read on the forward strand.
TATAATATTATAGGGAATAATCCCACATGCATTAGATTATGGAGTGGGGTAGGTAATAAATAGTATAAGTATAGAGGTATATGATGTTATAGAGATAAAAGAGTTATTTATAATTGAGCCTAGATCAAAGGAGGTAGCCCTCTCAAAGAGGCCCACTATATGGAGTTTTTCCTTCCATAAATGGGATTGGTGTTTGTAATGTGAGTGTTTTAGATTAATAAATGAGTTAATTCAGTTATTTAATCATCATGAGAGTATAGGTCCCTAATAATATGCCCCCCTTTTTATGTGAAGATAAAATTTGAATTGGGAGTTACGTCACCTCATAAGGGTAAGACAATTGTAAAATATGTGAATGTAACAATGTATCATATACAAGGAAACATGTCTAGGTAATTGTATCATTGAAGTGCATAGAACCAATGTGATCACATGTAGGCCTAATATGCATGATAAATATCATGGAAACATATAGATAATCACATTATAAAATCAATAAGAAAATAAGCACACACACAAGATCACTCGAAATAAATTCAACAAATAATGGTCCAAATAGACTGGAAACAAAAGGGCATATTCAAATGCCTCACGATTGAAGGTACATGTCTGATTCAAATGTCCATGAAAGAAAGAATGACATATTAAAATATCTATACAAAAAACAATGACATATTCAAATTTCAATTAAAGAATACCTAGGCATAGGGCCCACAAAAAAGGAGTATATTCAAATGATCAAACAAGAAAGATAAGACACTCAAGGAAGTGCATAAAGTAAAGCATAAGGAACTAGTATAAATATGTCATAGTGGCCTATGGATCTAATGTGTTATAAAAGTATGCCAAGTGTATAACATATGAAGTATCTTTTTTAAGATGTATTTATGGATAATAGGCATGTGTAAGTACATATGTAATATCAAACATGATAGTGTAGAGTAATCATTGAATCATATAACCTGTGTTTATCAATATCAAAGAATCAGATGCCCTGAATGTCCATATGACATGAGTAGATAGAAATCCCAACATCCAAAATAAGAGTGTATCATGTATATGTGCATGTTTATATCACACCCAATGTATAAGTGTGACATATATATGTATGTAAGAGTAACTAAGTATGTGGTCCATGAATATGGAAGTAACACATGGATGCCAAGGATCCAACAGAATAAGTAAGTGCCAAAATTATTTTTGATTTTTTTTAATGTTTTGTATTTTTTATTATTTTTAGAAGTTTTTGTAAAGACTAAGTTATGATCATATCCAATGGATGATCATAGTTATTTCCACCATTTAGTGTCTTAAAACCTTAAATTTGATCTCTTACATTGTTTGCATCATCATTAGATTGGTTGAAAAGGTATATAGCATGTTCCTCTTGACATTTTGCATGTGTAGTATAAGATGTAATGTTATCATTTGAAATATGTATTAATGTGCCTTCATGAAGAAAGGATATACCTTGTTGATTTTTTTCAATTTTTTCTTCCATATGGTATGGCCAAATATTTCAGACTATAAATGCATATCGATATGTGCTAGAAATAACCCAAACTTGCATTTTAATTACTTTATGACCATAATAAATTGGTATTGTTATATTTCCCAAGGAATATTTCTAAGTGGAACTATTTTTTAACTCTTGTAAGATAAAAATAAAATGCTAAAAATGTTTTATATGTCAAGTGGTTTTTGTTTTTGTAGGATCAACATGGTTATGCCAAAAATAATCACCGCCCATGTATAATTTAATTTTTAAATCTTGTTGGCATGGATATTTTTTGTGTTGTTGTGAAGATAATTTATTTATAGGATACTCAAATGTAAGATTGTGGTCAATTATAATATCTTTGTTCTTGTGCTTCATGATAAATTAATGGTATATAGAATGCCCAAATCCTTGATGATAGTAAAAATAAACAATCTCATCATATGCTTTAGATAGATATTGACTCATATCGACCTCAATTGGATGAGGGAGAGATATAATTTATCCATATACTAATAATTAGATTAATGAATTTGGGGACTCAAGTAACCATGTGAATTTTATTTTCAATACCTTATATAGTATAGACTAATTATGTTCTTATATCAATGTGTCAATTTTAGGCTCACATTCAAAGTATGTTGGTATAGGATTTTATACTTTTTGGACTAGTGCACAATGTTTAAATGGATTATTATTTGATGAAAAAAATTAAAGGATTCCCTGATGCTAAAATTTTAATCATGCATGCAATGTATAAGGAACTACAAACATTTTATGTATCAAATACCATCCCAATAAAATGTAATAATTTAAATCATTTTTAAAAATTTGTCACACAATGGGTAATGTACATGGACCCACAGTAATATTCAATGTAATTTGACCAAGCAAATGGCTTTGTGATTTTTCAAACCTTTGAATTTGCGTAACTATTTTTTGAATAATATTTTGGTTAATATCCATGAGTTTTATTAATTTCAAGATACAAATGTTTAGGCCCAATGTATTATAAATGAGAACTCTTTTGATACATTTATTTTATATTTTTTATTGTATGAACAAAGGTAAATATTGGTAAATAACATATTTGGATGGTAAATCTATAGGGTCAAAGGTGATGAGCTCGTCATTATTCTTAAGATCTTGCATAATATCTGTAAAACAGACAAGCTCAATATTATTTGGAACTTGTGATTCATGTAATTTTTCATATAATATATCCTTATAAATATTAGATTGCTTTAGAGGATCAAGGATTGAAATATTATTTTTTGTTTTTTTAATTGGCCAATGATGTCATATTCCTTAGATTTTAATTCTATTGTATTGAAAAAGGGATTAATTATTGCTTATTATTTGAAACCCTCTTGTTAGAATAGGAAGGATCTTGCAGGAATATAGGTATTGCATACCTTATAGATTAGCATGTACTAATTAGGCATGAGATATAACAAGTAAGATCCACTATAAGGTATTGAACCATGAAATAATTAAAAAAACTATCCATGGGAAACATGATGGTAGAATTTAAAATAATTCATGGATCAACAACACAAAAATTAGAAAACCCTAATTGACCTAGGGTTTGATGTTCAAATATTAGGTTCGCTAAATGTTTAATCCTAAAATAAAATGTGGGGGTGTATTTAAATTTAATCTTAGAGTTAATAATATGGAAATGAAATGGCACAAGGGTGATAATTAGATTTATATCAATCCAATTAAATGCTAAACTTAGATATAAACATACCTTGAATAAATTATGTTGAGATAGTTTAAATATGGAAAGTATAACTAGGCTATATAAATAAATGACAAATAAGAAAGTACTTATGTTTTTTGATGTTATTGTAGTTATGGATGTAGAACAACCTAAAATCAGGTGAGAAGATAATTTTGGAATAATTTTTAGATTCTAAATATAGTGCCTCTAGCTATCTGGATAGTTGTGTCAGCTCTAAAAGATTGCATCGATACTAATTTTTGAATTTGATGATATTTTCCTCTATAGAATATCTTGTGAAACAAGATACAACCACATAGATGCTTATGGGTTTATATTTTCCTTCACTCTGATGCATTCATATCTTGGTTATGGACTATCACTCATTATGAAATGGAAAAACCCTAGCTATCCATATTTAATGTGACCTTGGGGGAAAATGGGTTAGTGGGCATATGGTGTCGAACTAACCTTAATGAACCCATTATTAAATTGTGATACCTACATAGTCAATAATCTAAAGAGGGATTCAGACTAATGTATTTCACCCCTATGTGTTGGGTTATGTGTGAATCATGCAATGTATGTAAGGAAAGTACAATAATGACCTCACTTGTAACTTGGCATAATAGGGTCTTAGGCTACTCCTTTAGTATGTCAAACTTGTAGATATGTTTTGACTATAACTAATGTGGAAATAGGGAATATTTGTTTAATTTTTTTCTTTATAGAGTGATTCTTGATAAGTGCCTTTGTCTCTTTGGTATTTTCTAGGTTGTAAATGAATGAGGGTTGATCTTATATTTATATCAATCACTTTAGACTAACAACTCACATCAAAAAACTTAGACTAACCATTAGGATACATTTCATTTCCAAATTTGATGACTTTATGGAACTAGACACTTATTCCAAGGTAAGACATTAATTTTAACACTGCTACATGTCCCAAACATTAGTGTCTAGGGATTAGAAAAGTAGGTATAGAATAAAAAATTATAGAGGTGTAAGATAAGTGTGTTTTAAGTATTCTGATCAAGATAGAGTGCCTATGTCATCAATATAAGACTAATCAAACTAAGAGATGGGGAAAGGATCATAAGATATGTAATATTCAAGTCTTACAGAAATAAGGAGAGTGTATAACTAATTATAATGACCAAAGTTTGAGTTTGCCAAGTGTATAAGCCTGAGGTGCCACATAATCACAAAATATAATCTAAAAGATTAACTATTTTTTTCTTAATTCATGATTAAAGTGTATTTAAAGTTATATCTTGTTTTTATTTTAAACTTATAATTTGATTTAGTTTTATAATTAAGCATTTTCTTGATCTTGTTAAAAATTATGATCTTGACTTCCCAATCTTTAACTATGTGACATAACATCTTGAATGATTTGCATGTGTTGAATACAATATACTAATGGAGTGGATAAGTATAATATTATTATGTATGTGTTGAAAATAATTTTCAACCATAAGATTATTCATCTTAGATACCATAATCTTATATCAAATTACATAGTAACTGATTTTCTCATTGGATTCTTTCTTGAGTTTAGAAATTTGAGGATATGATATTTTTTCACTAATGTTTAGTTAAAATAATGCTATAAGTTAATCAATCAAAGGATTTAATTTATTAAATCATTGGAATGAGATATCATATAACCATTTCAAATAATAATCCTTAAGACTACATGGGAAACATTTTGTCAATAATTTATCATTGGATGGATAATCCAAATATGATGTGTAGAAGGATCTGAGGTGATTTTATTGATCAAAAATACCATAATATAATAAAATTTATTATAATATACTAAACCAAAGGATAAAGGATGAGCTTAAATATATAGGGATAACGGATTATGTTGAGGTCAACATACCCCATTTCTAAAAAATAGGGACACTTATGCAAACTTTTAACCTTAACACTTAAGAACATGACATGTTTTGCACATTATTTGAATTTGAAGATCATCCACACCTGATAAGTCTGGACTATTTGTTCACGGTTCTAATTTAACCTTGTCTAACATTGTTGATAATGGATATTCATGTTTTAGTTGCATGTTTCATGGGACCCTCATGTAATGGACTATACTTGGAATTTGTAGAATAATCCTATTCAAGTTTTTACTAGCCTTTGGTTTGTGAGAACTCAAATTTGAATTCATGTTTTGAAGCCCTCCTTTAGAAAACCCTAACTTAGACCCTTGGTTCAAATAAAATTTGGATGGAGCAAATTTGGTGGGAACATTTTAAACACACTTTGGACTTAAGCCTAAATTTTACATCAAGCCTTGGTCATGTTTTTCAACATGACCAAACCTTGGTCTAAAATTATATGTTTGGTATTTTTATATTACGAGCCCCTTTAGCCCCTCTTTTATTGTAAATAGGATCTAGATTTTATGTTTGTAGGGACCTTTTATTTTCTTAACTTGGTCTCCCTTTATGTCATTGGCCCTCTTTATTATGAACTTTGACTAAGGTCTTAGTCTTAAGGCCCCATTCATGTTTAATAACATGAACTAGACCTTAATACTAAGACCTTAGCCTAAGTCGCTATATTAACTATCCCTAAATTAAGTAGCTTGACTCTTTGAATAATTGACATCTTTTATTTTGTCGAGACCAAATGATCAAACAGAGCAAAGGTGGCCCAATGAATCTAAAGCATTGATCCATCAGACCAATCCCACATGATCGCCTGGATCAAGATCGATGGTCCATGCTCAAAAAAGATCAAAGCTTAAAAGGGATCCCTTTTATTAAACACAAACTTAGCCTAGGTTTTCCCCTAAGGTCTCAGTTGTATTTATTAATACAATGAAACCTTAGGATAAAACTTATGTTAGGGATTTAATCATTCAAAGGGCCCCTTTATTCAAAGGCTTGAGACTCATATGATAATTTAATCCCATTTTTATATATTCTCAACCTCACTTAATCCATTTCTAATCATAGGAACCAACCATATGGAAGTACTTGAATTGAGATCAATGATGCATGGCTACTCACACAAAATATATCTGATGAAGCAAATGCAATGTTATAATGTCAAAGACCCATGGAAGTCCTATCAAGATGGCAAGTTTCACCATCTCAATAACTTGGATATCAATCGAAAGTCTATAGGTCCTTCCCAAGGTTAGTAGTGTCAAATCTCAAGAGCCCTATCGAATCACCATATGGCATGCCCATGTTCAATCTTAATGTTAAAAAGGACCCATGCATCAAAACTTGGACTTAAAATAAGTTTTTTACCATAAATTTTATTGTGATTTTTAATGCAATAGAACCTTAGGCTAAAGCCTTAGATTATCACTATAATGTTGGAAGGGTCGTATTTTATCATGTTTTAAAGACTTAGGCTTATAACTTAGTCTAATTTTCATATATGGCACTAAGCTAACTCGATCCTCTTCATGATTTCAAGAGCCAATGGTGTGCATATACTCATATCATGATCTATGGTCCATTCTTACTCACAAGGGATTATCTAATGAGACATATTAAACCTAGGTTTCTATAGGACCAACTATGTTTGGGACTTAAATTTGATGTTCTTGTGCCCATCATTTGACATTTATGAGGCCATCAGTAACATGTGTGAGGTCATCAAATTTTATCCCCATATGAAAGGTTATTATAACTTAATTTTTATTTGCATGTGAATGTCAAGAGATGCCCACAAGGCCATCATTGATGTCTATGAAACTATTAAAATTCAACGTAATAGTTAATTTCACTCAAAAGGAAAATGCAATTAAGACTTGCTTCTCGATGCCTAAATTGATCATCCATGGATTAATCTAGTTGTTTAAAGCCATGTTTAAACTCAAGGTCCTTATAAATAGGTTTGGATTTATATAGACTAAGCTTGAACATCATGCTAAGATATATTCATGTTCTTAAACATTGACCTTAACCTTAGTCTACATAAGCCTCATGGTCTTTTAAACCTAATAAGTTTAGTTTGACAAAAGGGCCCATCATAATAAGACATGACTTAGGAATTGTGATATAAAGTTTTATATTTTTTATTAACATGATAAAACCCTATGTCAAAGCCTTTCATTAGGTCCATTAATCATTTAGGGGAGGACCCCTTTATATTATGTTTTGGGACTTAAAACTTTAGCCTAAATTTTATATCATGTTTATCAAACAATAAATAAAATTTAACCTAAATTCTTTATCCTATGTTATATTTTGTATCCCAATGCTAATTAAAAATCATGCTCCTTTTCATGATCAATGGCTTATGATTAGTCAGAGCAAGATGATTGGATGGAGCATAATCAACATGGACTATTCAATATAACCTCTTAAGGCCCGTGGGTTTGACATGTGGAAAACATGTGTTCCTTACATGACTGACAAGGTATAGATTCTAAAAGGGCCACAAGGATGTTAAGTGGCATGTTCATGGACCCCAAGCTAGACAAGGACCAATAGCATTCAAGTCCCAAGATCACGATCAACAACTCACATTGATTCATGCATGGAGGTCTGACAATGCAAGATAAAACAAATTTTAAAAGGCAATGGCTAGTGATTTGAAATTATTAATTAAAATGTCAAAAAAACTACCATATGGCTACCACATAGATGTCATGCAAGCATAAAATAATAAAATCAATGATTTTATAGGCATAAAAAGGCAAAGGTATAAAGGCAAGGGTCTAAATCAAATCCAAGACATGAACTCACCTAAGTCCAAGAAACTGTCACCATTAAATCTATATAAAATCCCTATCCTTTACAAAAATCCTAAATTTGAGGCCAAATCAATCATAGTCAAGCCAGAGAGACCCTTATTGTCATCTAGACAAGTGCAAACTAATCCAGAGATAATTTGTAGGCCATTAATGAATAATTTTCAAATCTCACAATCATGGTGGCTCAAAGACAATAGTAAAGGGAGGACACAAACTTATACTTAACCTTAGACATGGAGGGAAGGATCTTTAAGGACACAGAATTTGATGTTGCATCATTAAACACTAGAGATAATAACTGGTCCAAACTTTTCTAGACTATTGATGAGATGTAGCCCATCACAAAGGAAGGGAAGAAGAATGCCATAATCAAATAGAGATATAATGACTTAGTCTCCATCCAAATTACTCATCTCTACTATGTGGTAGCAAAACCTAAGGTATTGCATTGTATCAATGTCATTGCTCCTATTTTTAAGGATTTCAATATTGATCAGGACATGATAGTACATGAGTGTAATTTCAAAAAGGTAACACATATCTCCTTTCTTGCATTTAAAATTTATTACAAGTTGTCCAAACCTTAGGTGGATTTGCCCATAATTAGAAAAAGGTCAAGAAAAATGACATGAAATCCATCCTTACCCCATGGTTGTACTCATGGACACACATAGTCATAGACCCTACTGGTAAAATCCCAATTGCCCAATTTAGGGAGGGAATTAGAATAATCATGATGTTATTGAATTATATTGTTTGGGCCCCCCTCCACTACCTATGTCAAAAAAATCTGGGTGGCTTATGTATATTTCATGGTGGAAAAGGGACTCACTCCCCCAATAGGTGAGATGATCAACATTTGCTTGAAATAGCAATTCTCGGCCATAAAGAAGAAAACCAAAAATCACTTCTTTATGATGTCTTAACTTTTATATGCCTTAATAGCCACCAAAAAAATCCTTGACATGAATAATTGGTCATTTGAAGGTAGACTAATTATTTTCCATTACTATTTCAAATTACATATATTCAAGTATAGACACAATATACAATTCATTTATGATTGTGTATATACATTTTTAGTAGAAGCCATCATAGGGATCCTTATGGGCAATGTCAACCCTCTAATCAAGAAGTATGTGGAACTATTTGGGATATCTACTTATACCCAGACTATAGTATAATTAAAATAGAAGGAACCCTGACTCAGTGACTCAAATTACTATTCTATGTGCCTACTAAATTGGTAGAGAAAGAAATAAAATACCAATTGTTCCATGGTATAAATCGAGTATGCAAGAGAAAAATTAAGGGATTCCTCCACCCTTTTCCTTTACCAATCAATTAGACTATATTACAAACTTGGGATCAGGTAGACACTATCTCAGACATAGGGACTCCTTTAATTTATAGTTGGATGAGTTAAGGCAATGGGACCCTTATGATAGGGTTATGAATCATTTGAAATCAAAAATAATAAATAAGACCTATGAACAACAACATAGTATCCATGATGTAATTTATATCAGGGCCTCTAATTTCACATAAGTATTGACCAGGCTGAAGAAGCATAATATCAAGCTTGAGGCTAGGTTGGATAGAGATGAAAAACCACATGGTTAAATATGGTAAATGGGACCCATGAAATAATAATTTTTACTTAGACCCTCTTATAGTCCCCCTCCAAAAAAACCATAATAAAAAGTACAACAACCTCAAGTACAAGTCAAGGAGAGATTGGAAGAGAGACATGGTGAAGGGACATCATCTTCATCCCAACCTAATAGACCAAAGTTCCCAATTGAGTATATTAACACGATTGCACTAGGTCTTGAGGAGATAGTAGAGGATGAACTCAAAGTACTTGTTGATGCCTATGGATTAGATGAAGAAGAAGAACAAGTAGAGGAACCTCAATCCCAAGTTAAAAAATCAAAAAAGGAAAAGGGGAAGGAGATTGCTTTGGACCTAGTTGCATTTTAACCCCTACAAAAGAGGAAGGCCAAGTTAGCATTGGTCCCAATTGGAAATAAGAAACCAAATTTAACCTTCACTCATCCTTTTAGTGAAGCTAACATATTCAGTGATGAGAATCATATTCATGGGTCATTCATCCCTAAATGGTTCATAAATGTAAAAATGCAAAATCTTCTAACCTTACATCATTCATGGGCCATAACCAAGCCAGTCAACATCATTGTCCATGACAAGCTCAATCCATGGATAAATTCTCTAATGAAGGAAGAGCAAGAAAGAAATATGACAGCCCCTAGAGAGTCAAGTGGCATTTATCTGGACACTTTTGGGGCCTTGCATAGCACACAAATGGGGATTCTAGAGCCTCCAAAGGTGAGAGAGTCATAATTCAATGCATAATTAAACCCAAATATTATAGTACTGGAAAGAGTGGTAACAAAGAAAGTCATTGTTGGTGGTGAAGAGATTGTTTTTTAGAGAGTTGAACCATTTGTTGGCTTGAATCTAGTAGGAGGTCAGGGACCTAGTGAAGACCTAATCCATGAAGAGGATATAGTTGTATTAGCTGATGTTCATTTAGCTTAGCTAAAATTGGGCATTAAAGGCCTATATCAAAAAATAGAGAACCTATAAAAATAAAAATAAAATCTTGAGACACAAGCTATTATGTCAATCTTAGAGGAAATGATTAAGATGTTTGAGGCATATTTTTATGATATGATTGACTCCTTGAAGATATTGAAGGAAATAAAGAGTCCACTATCCTAGAAAGATGTAATAGTTAAGGGTATAATAACCTAATGGTAGTATTCAAAGGATAAAATGAAATAGATAATCAACTTACTGGGTGAGGAACAAATTCTTGGTTTTAAAACCCTTAGTCTAGCCAATTTAAACACAATCATGGGATTAATTATTGACAAAATTCAAGGTTTGGGTACAAGGTCAAGGAACTTGGAGAGGATCATAAGAGATGACAAAGAAATAATGGATATAATTTAACAACTCTTTGGAACCATGATTACTAAACCCATAAAACTCAGCTCCCTAGGCATCATTACAGACAATGAATACAATCACAGAGTCACCTTAGTCATGTAAGAAGTAATAAGTAAGAGCCAAAGGAAGTTTGGGACTGACAATAGCAGGATCATGAATATGATCCTAATTATAGTAGAGAATATTTTTGAGGCAAGGAGAATCAAAGAAGCCATGATAAGAAATGATATGGATTTTGAAGACTTGGCTGACTAGGAAGATGAGTGCCTCCTAAAGCTAGCCATCAATTTAAATATAGTTGATGAACAGCACCAAAAGGCCATGAGGATTATTTATTAGTAACAAGGGAGTTATTCATCACAAGGCCCACCAAATAGTTATTAATATTCTATTTTGTTGGAAAATTTGTAATCTTCAAAAATGGAATATTCTTTTTGTAAAGGCATATGCAAGTTTGTTAGTACATTTGCCTATAGGTCAATTTGCTTGGGAAAAGGGAAATGTATTCTAGGAACTTTGTAAAAAATGGATAGTTGTCCTTAATTTTTCACATTTTTAGCTAACATGACTGACTGGTATACTACCATAGCCTATTATAAAATGCAGTATTACCATTTGTAAAGTGAGAGTTCGAAGAGATAAAAACTACATTGTAACTTTTAAGTAATTTAATACAAGAAGGGAATACTACAAAGTTTGTCCCAATCTATTTGTGAGAATTATATCATGGCTTCTCTCTCAATTGTCTATTCTAAGACTCAAATTTGAATGGTTTTTTTAGGAATTTTTAATGTGCATCTTTGATATATGGTTACTAATTTGTGCCAATGCTAGATTAGTCAAATGATTTTGAATTTGTTTTTTTTATTTGCTCTACATTAAAATGTGTAAATGATATTTGAATGCAGTAGTAAATATTTAGATCAAATTTAGTTCTTACTTATGTTCCTTCATATTTTCCTTAGATATTTGTCTGGTGTGTGGTGAGATCAAAGCATCTTCTATGTTTCACTATATACTAGTTAAATGCATGTTTAGTTAGAATTTAAACCTTGTCATGATGTTTGAGGAAAGGACCAGCAATCACATACTTCCTTTCTACCCTACCTTTCCTTTTGCTTCTTTTTTTACTAGATCACTATAGCTTACAATCACTATGAATACTCAATTTAGAATAATCTTATATTAGATTTTGATTATAATTCACTAGTACTAGCATAGATGTTGTATATCTTGCAAAGATTATTAAGGACCAAGATGGCTCCCAATCACCAATTAATATAAATGTAGTGGAATAGTTTGTATGTTATACCTCTATTTCACTAAGGATAATCTAATTATCACAACTTGTAACTCATGCTTTGAATTCCCTAAGTTATAAAATGAGAAGTGTTCTTTAAACACTGAGAGAACCTATGATACACATAAAGGCATCAATAGGTGGAAGATCCATTGGTACTAGAAGGAGGGCAATCTTTGTGAATTTATAGGATCTTTCGTAACTTTGGTGTGTTTTGATCAAAGATTGATGTTATTTTTACATATTTACATAATTATTTTATCAAAAGTGTAAATAGCATCAATCTTCATGGTCTTTGACCCATCTTTATGCTTCCCTTAGACAAAGATCAAATTTATTTGAAGATAGATGCTTAATTATAGTAAAGATAGCTTAAGATCTAAGAATCTATAGAATTTGAGGTTATAATAGGTTGTTTTAGTCAAATATTTATAGATATGAATTTATTTGAGCTTAAAAGTGTAAATATTGATCATATTTGTGTAATTGGACACATCTTTGAGATAACTCAATTAAAGGTTGGCATCCTTTGTTGTTCTTAATATAAATCTTTGTAAAATTTGGTTAATGTGCAAATTTAATCCTTATTTTTCATAAATATTAACTTGACACATTATATTTCAAATAGGATCCAAAGTTATCAAATTGGAATTGCCAATATTCTTGATGAGATCACATTAAAAAACAAGAGATCCTCTACTAGAACTAGAGATCCATAAGAAAACTAGGTGAGATAAAGGTAGGCATAGATGTTTGAAGTCTTTGATAGCTTCACCACTCCAAAGGACTCCTAAATTCATCCTTCATTGAGGTATGGCATGGTTAGGTGATTATTCCATCAATGTACTAGGTGTAGTGCATGAACTCCCCCATAATCTTGAGAAATATTTGCCAATGTTTAGCCTAAATGGTGTTGTAACTACTAAAGATCACATTAAATCATTCAAATTTACATTAAGATTATCAAATGTCATTAATGAATATGTATCTTATAGACTATTTCCTTTTACATTCAAATATGTCACATATGAATGGTTCCTTAATTTGCCTAACAATTACATTACTAGCTCGAATGGTTTTAAAAATGTATTTATTGACCGATTTGGCAAGGTTATCAGCCCATGCATCTTGTACCGTAATTTACCATCATCAGAAGATATGTTAGTGAGTCCATAAGGGAATTTAATGCTAGGTTTCAAAATATACATAATCAGACCATAGAACTCTACAAACTTGATGATGCTCTAGATTTAGAACTCTATAAATATGTGGTTGATCCCATGAATTCTATGTTACTGAAGAGGTCTCTCCTAATCATAACCACCTTATCCCATGCCTATTCTAAAGAAGTGATCACTAATGATCAAATACAACCACAAGGACAAATGGACTACTCTATTTCAAATGTTAATCCACATATTCCTACCTTGAATATATTCCCTAATAATAATTAAAATAGGCCAGCCCTAAATCAAATCCTAGTGGTAAACTAGTTATCCTTTAGCTATGCTACCCCTAATCAAAACTTAGGATTCCTAGGCCATACTAAAATTGGTTTTAATCTAAATGATCAAAATGAATTAGTATCAACCATTTATTCTAACCAATTTCATAACTCTGAGACCCCCAAAAGTGAGAATGACTCTATTTTAAAAATGGTCCAAAAGCTTAGCATGGACTTCCTTCATTTACAAAAATAGGTTAGTCATACTGGTAAAAGCTTAAGAAGTAACTTCTCTTTCCAAAGGTTTAATAAACCTTTTAATATGTTTTGAAATGATATATTCCATAACAGTAAGAACAATGAATCATCTACTGAATAGAAGAACCTAGAAATTAATCTTATGAAATTGCATTAACAGATTGTTATAGAGTTCATTTACTACTAAGCATGGAGGAATTGATTGCATTGAATTATATAAAGCTTTTAAAGCCTTTCAAAAAGATTTAGACACTTTTTAGTTAGTACCTATTGTCATCAAATTGTGCACCCTAAGACGTTCTATGAAACTCTTTCAATTTGATGCAACATTTAATCATCCCTCAAGTTTGTGGGAACTTATAAGAGAGATGAGTCTCTAGGATTGAAAATGGCTAGCTCCCTAAATTCTTCTCTAAGTGTCTATCACCTAATCTAATGCTTATTCATGAAAAGAGTCAAGAGTTTGCATAAAATAGAAAAAAACTATGCTAATGAGGTGATCCACCAAGAATTTATCCCACTGACTCTCACACTTTTGCTGAATAATAATGTTTTCCAAGAATAATTCCATGCATTGAAAGATACTAACATAGTGTTTCAATGTGATGGTAACATGCTTGAGACAATCAACAAAATGATTGACTAAGGGACAGATTGCACACCATAGATATAATTGCATACTTGAAAGAGATTTCAATTCATTTAACACACTTCACATGACCTATTAACATCAAAACCTTTATTCAAAAATGAAGGATAAAGGGAGCAAGGATGATGCTATCACTTAGATCCACTACACATCACTCACACACTAAGACAGAAGTTCACAACTTAGAATTGGTCTTATATTCAATGTTTAAAATCAAAGTGCAATGTCATTTTAGTAGGGCTTCACCATACCAAAAAATGTGGTCATCTATAATGGATAAAATGGATCAATTTATAGAACTTTAGGGAAGAAAGAGAGTATATAAACTGAAGAGGCATAAGGACATGTGTCATTGACATGAAATTTAGTTATATATCCAATAGAGAGATGTATGGTGATCCATGCCATGTCAAGAGTCTTACTTGTTTAAAATAAGTCATGAGAATAGTGGTAAGTGGAATCAAACCTTTAGGAGTGGCACAAGAAACTACTTTTATCAAAGATCATCCATGAGAGTCTGAAACTAAAAATAGAAAAGTTGACACATCACACTATTGAAACTCATGATGGTAGTTAGAAAATTCTCTTTCTAACTACTAGTTATCCTTTAGACACCTGTATTTGTCAATTTCATGGAATTAATTACTCAAACCATCATCCTATCCATTTTTGTTGCTTTGTCTTCTCTCATGTTCTTGCCAAGTCTTTTGAATAGAAACAACTATTCTCCATATTTTAAAATTGACTTCCTATGGGCCATCACTCCTTTGGGTATTTTCTTCAAACTTTTATTTTTAAACCTTTTCTTTCGACAAATTTTCTACATCTATTTATTTCTTTTTACTTCTTTGGACCTTTTGTCGAGTCTTTTCCTTCGGGCTCATTGCTTGTTCATTTCCTTTAGGCAAAAAGTTCAAAGGAATTCTTCCTATTTATTTCCTTTGAACAAAAGTTTTGAAGGAATTATTTTTAAGTTCCTTCTCTTCATTTCCTTTAGAAAAAAAATTGAAGGAACTATTTTAGGGTTTCTTCTTTAGTCACTTCTCCTCATCTTTTCCTGTAGATTTTTTATTGGTCCCTTTGGAGAAGTTGAAATGCCCTTTGGAGAAGTTGTAATGGTCCTTCGGCTTTTGGAAATGGTACTTCAAGATTTTAGAAATGCCTTTCGAGAGAAATGAAATGCTCCTTTGAAAATTCAAGTGCCCCTTTGGAAAAATGAAAGTGACCACTTTCTAAAGAAAATACCCTTTGAGAAAGTTGTAAATGATCCTTCGAAAAAATTGAAGTGGGCATTTTATCGACAAAAGATACCCTTTATAAAAATGAAAGTGACCTTTATAAAATTGAAAGTTCCATTTGAAAAAATGAAAGTGACCTTTAGAAAAATGAAACTACCCTTTAAAAAAATTGCAAGGGTCCCTTTTGGCTTGAAGATATCTTTCAAAGAAATTGTAAAGTACCTTCATAAAAATTGTGTGGACAATTTGTCTAAAAGAATTCAGCAAAGCTCAAAAAAAAACCTAAAAGATTCCTTAAAGGCTTAAAAAAAAGACCAAAATGAAATTTTTAAAAATAAACTACTTGTGCATTTATTATAGGTTTTTTCAAAAAACATTTCTTTTGAAGGAAAACTAAATACTGGATTGGCCAAATTTGAAAGGTGCAAACCTGGGGTGGAATTTGGCTAACAATAACTAACAAAGATAATAGTGCATGTACTTCAAGATCCAAGCCTGCTGATGAGACCTTCATGTTGGAAATGATTGATTTCCCATTCAAAGAAGATAATGAACTTGGTGATGTTACTGAATAAGTTCATGCATTCCAATGGTTCCTAAAGAAGACATATCCTTTGAGGAATAGAGAATAGAGGAATCCTTTGACTACTTATAATCCTTTGAATAACTTTGGCACTCCTCCAAACACCACATTAGATAATAACCCAGAGCCTCCAAAGGGAAGTACTTCTAAACAAAGCACTAATACATCTATTCCTTTAAATAAAATTGGATATAACATTATAGAGGATATGAATAAAATTAAATCTAACATTACTTTTCATTAATTAACACAAATAACTAATCAAAGAGACCTATTACTAGAGTCTTTGTCCAAGAAATATAGCAAGATGTCCAAAAATGACAATGTAAATGTAGATATGTACAAATCTAAGATAGAGTCCCCACCCTTATTATTTACATTCATAATGTTTGTTAAGAAATTGCATAACTATTTGTTAGATTTGGGTGCCTATAAAAATATTATGCCTACAGGTATTTGTAAGAAACTTAGTTTGAACCACATTAAGTTTGATAGGGTTGTCACCCAATTAGATAATTCTAGGGTCAAGGTGGTTAGATAATTATTAAATGTCCACATGCAACTGGCTTCTAAGATAGGAGTCCAATAATTTAAAGATATCCAAGTGGTGGATATCCTTGATGCTTATGGACTACTTTTAGAAAGAGAATGGACAAAATCTTTAAATGGGTATATGTCTATAGACTGTTCACATATTTGGTTTCCTTAGAAAGGAGTTCTAAATTAAATTAGAATGGAAAGAGAACCAAGGATGAAACATATGATTATGGAATGCAATTTTGTCAATGAAAAGGTGAACATAGTTAACTCTGATTTAGGAGTTTTCACCCTCAAAATTTCTAGAGTGAGTAAATATAACCCTTAGCATACTATCACTAGATTTTGGAAGGTACAATTTGATGGAGTTAGGTGTAGATCTAGATATGGGGTGGGAATTGTCCTAATTGATCCTATTGACAATAAATATCATGTTTCTTATAGATTATAGTTGCCATGTACCAACAATCTTTTAGAATATGAAGTTTTCATCCTAGGACTATAATTTGACATCAAGAAAAAGTCAAGGAACTACTAGTTTATGGTGATTCAGAACTAGTAGTCAATTAGGTAAGGAGAAAATATCAATGCAAATTGTCATACCTTAAGAGGTATAAATTTAAGGTCTAGGATCTAGTTGAATTTTTTGATGCTTTCAATATTATGTCTATCCCTAGGGAAGAAAATAAGGCTACTGATGAACTAGCCTATGTTGTAGTTAATCTTATACCTGACCAGGACTCACCAAATCTTAGCATTGAGTTGATACCTTATCCTTCTTTACCAAACAATGTAAACTATCTACAAGTCCTTAGTGATGAACAAACAATCTTAAAATTCATGGCTAATTTAGGATCATTTGAGGCTTAGATCATAGATGAGGTAGATGAAACCACCCTTGAGAGAAAATTTGATAGCAAAGCGATTCAAATAAATGACAACAAGATCCCTAAAGGAATGATTGAATTAGAAAGGTTGTTTGATTAAGATAAGCTAGTTGAAGCCTCTAAGAATCCCAAAGTGAGTGGGAAAGATTACAATGTAGTTGATCTTGGACCTCAAGATTATCCTTAGCTTATCAACATTGTAAAATCCTATACTAATGTTGAAAACAAAAGGGCCAAAGATTTTTTAAAAAAATACAAAGATGTGATAGCTTGGTCATATGATGACTTGAAGATTTTTGATCCAAGAGTCATCACCCATACCATACCTCTCAAAGAGAATTGCAAACCTTTCAAGAAAAATCAAAGACCTATAAATCATATCTTAGAACCCATGATTTTCAAATAAATCAAAAGATTATTTGATGATAGAATTTTATTTCCCATCAGGCACTCTACTTGGGTTACCAATTTGGTACCAGTTAGAAAAATGAATAGTGAAATTAGACTGTGTATTGATTTTATAAATCTGAATAGGGAATATAAAAAGGATAACTATCCTCTTCCCTCTCTTGAACAAGTAATACAAATTGTTTTAGGTTCATCTATGATGTCTTTTTGGATGTTTTTTAAGGTACAATCAGGTGCTGGTGGATAAAGAAGATAGAATGAAGACAACATTCATAACTAAGTGGGGCACCTTTGCATACAAAAGAATTCCTTTTAAAATAATAAATATAGGAGCCACTTTTCAAAGGGCCATGGACCATGCCTTCCAAGGATTAATTGATAATTGCATTATAATTTACATGGATGATCTAACTATTTTCTCTAAGAATAAGGAGGACCATTTCATACATTTATAGCAAGTATTTGAAAGGTGTAGAAGGTATGGAATCTCCCTTAACCCTAATAAAATCATTTTTATGTCACTGAGGGTAAATTATTAGGCCATGTTGTCACTAAATATGGAATCTCCATGATTGGCAAAATAAACTTTGTGAGAAAATTCATTTTTAACTTTGAAAAAATTGTCAAACCATTGAATGATGTACTAAAAAAGGATTATAAATTCTCATGGAATGTGGAGTCAAAGAAGGCCTTTGGGGACATCAAAAGGGAAATCAGTCAGGCTTCAGTCTTGATAAGTCTAAACTTTTTGAAAAATTTCTTCCTTTACTCTTTTGCCTCTAAGCACACCATTACTATTGTTTTGACATAGAAGATAGATGGGTGTGATCATATTTAAATAATTTTGAGTTAAAATATCCTTTCATTGATAAACAAGATTTTACATTAGTCAAATCCATCAAGAAATTTATGCACTACATTCATAGGAATAAAGTACATGCCATTCTTTCAGATTCAACCACTAAGTTAATGCTAAGCTAGAAGGAGCTTGGAAAAAGAATAGGTAAGTGGATGTATGTTATTTAAGAATATGACATAGAGATGAAGATTTCAAAATTGTTAAGGTGTTAGGGCTTAATCTAGATTATTGTCAACACTAACCCCAAACTAAGAATTATACAAGTTGATTAGTAGAATTTTCAACCTAATGACTGGTATGATCCCATCATTCACCTAATAATTAATGACACTTGTCTTTTAGGACTAACTAGGGAGTAGAAAATAAATCTAAGGCTCAAAATAGTTCACTACTTGATAAAGTATGGAATCCTATATCGAAAGAACTTTGAAAGTGTGTACCTGAGATGTGTTTCCAAGGAAGAAGCTATTGAGATAATAAAAACTTTTCATGAAAAGTTAGGAAGTGGATACCCATCTATGATAAACATATCCCACAACATCCTTAAGGATAGATATTATTATCCCACCTCTTTAAATATGATCATAAGCATATAGGAGAGTGTCATTCATGCCTGATCTTCAGCACAAAAGAACTAAAAATAACAGTGTCATTACAACCAGTAATGGTTGATAAACCCTTTACATAATGGGGGTTATATTTCATTAGATAATTAATCCTAACTCATTAAAAGGTCGCAAATATGTTATAACATCAACTAACTATTGTACTAGATGGACTGAGGTAATAGTTACTAAATAGTGTAATACTCAAGAAGTGATCAAGTTTTTAGAAGAAAACATATACACCATATTTGAGACTCCACTTTCTTTGGTATGTGACAATGGGTCTGCATTCATATTCATATAAATGATATAATGGGAATATGATAATGGTGTTATCCTTAGGTTCTCATCAAACCATTACCCTAAAGGTAATGGAGTATCTAAATCAACAAACAAGAACTTGATGAAGGCAATTAAGAAGTCTGTTACAAAAAAACCTAGAACATGGCATAAACTTATCAAAGATGCCCTTTGGGAAGACAAAACAAGAGTTAAGCAAGCCCTTAAAACATCCCCTTTATTATTTCTATATGGCCAAGAACCCATATTCCCCATCACACTTAAGCTTCCAACTTACAATTTTATGCAAGAGTATATGGAGGAAGACCAAAAACTTGTAAATTCTAGGCTATTGGACATTATTTAGATGGAATATGCATGAGAAGAATCTTTTGTTAACTTTAGTAGGCCCCAGACTACAATAAAAAAGTGGTTTGAAAAGTGATCAAAGATAAAGGTGTTCAAATAAGGAGATTTAGTTCTTCTTTGGGACAAAGCATCTAAACCCAAGTGTAATCATGGCAAGTTCACACCTCTACAGATTGGCCCATATCAGAATGAAAATACACTTGGAGATAACACCTTCAAACTAAAATACCTAAAAAGAGCATAATTCACACTACCTGCTAATGGGTAGTATCTCAATCATTATTTCTCTATTGTTCCCCCTGGGATCTTCATGGAGTAAATCTATAAGAATGATTAGAATTAATGTAGGTAGGCTAGTTTAGTTTCATTTTAGTCATTTTCCTTCATGTACCTTATTTGTACATAAGTTTTTATATATTTACTTACCATTATTTTGCTTTCTATTATGTGTTTCCTTTCTATTGCTATGTTCCTTGCTTCTAATAAGTCCTTTTGGGACAGCCCTCAACTCAAAGTTCATGTAGTTTGCTTAAAAACTTTAGAAGTTCAAAATGTAGGTATAAACCTCATGCATATGTTGACCATGGATTTGATATATGATCTTGATTTTATAATTTAAAGAAACTAGTGAGCATTGATGGATAGGTTAACTATTCTTTAAGACCTTAAAAATTGTCTTGACCTAGACTTGGTTTTAACAAGAATTGTACATGTAGAATGAAAGTTTAATCTATTGAGGCACAGTCACTTTTGCACTTAAAAAATATCCTTACCTAGGGACAAAATTTTCAACCATAGGTGATTATATAAAGATCAAACACTTGACCAAATCCTTGAACCTAGTTACCTTGGTTCCCAACCTTTGTTGGAAAGATTAAAAGACCTAAAAATATAAAAAAATAAGAGATTATTGCAAAAACTAAATATTTTCAAGCAAAGGTGATCCTAGTAATCTCCACCAGGGCTATGGATGTCTAGATGGAAATGGATTAAGGCCATGAGTGGATCCAAACGCATCTTTATTAAGGCTATGGATGCTTAGCTAGTAGTAAAGCAATGCCCAAGCCTTCCCTGAACTAGAATCATGGTTCTTAATGAATATATAAACATGCCCCAAGTTAGTGTTAATGATTAAATACATGAAAACTAGAATTTTTCCCCTAAATCCCATGGAAAATAATAAGTGGAATCAAATCACATAGATAACATGGCTGTGTTTTTATCTTTGATCCTAATTCTATAGGTGCAAGGTTTGTTTCAACCATGAACTAATCTTGATAATGGCATTGATTAAGTGGAATGAGTGATCTAGTTGTTTGTCTAAACTAGAGTCTCTAATTTCTAACATATTTCTATGTTGCCCCTGGAAGTTTCCATTTCTTGAGGTCAACATACCCCATTTTTGAAAAATAAGGACCGTTGTGCAAACTTTGAACCTTAACACTTAAGAACTTGACATGTTTTTCACATTATTTGAATTTTAATATCATCCACACCTGATAAAGATAGCCTATTTATTCATGGTTCTACTTTAACCTTGCCTAATATTGATAACAATGGATCTTCATGTTGTTGTTGCAAGTTTCATGGGACCCTCATGTAAGGGACTACACTTGGAATTTGCAGAATAATCCTATTTAGGCTTGTACTAGCCTTTGGTCTATGAGATTTTAAATTTGAATTCATGTTCTAAATCCCTCCTTTAGAAAACCCTAGTTTAGAATCTTGGTTCAAATCCAATTTGGTGGGAGCAAATTTGGTGGGAACATTTTAAACATACTTTGGACTTAAGACTTAATTTTAAATCAAGGCTTGGTCCTAATTTTCAACACAACCAAACCTTGGTATAAAATTATGGGTTTGGTCTTTTTATATTAAGAGCCCCTTTGGCCCACCTTTTATTGTAAATAGGGTCTAACTTTTATATTTTTTCAAGGACCTTTTATTTTCTTAACTTGGTCTACCTTTATGTCAATGGTCCTCTTTATTATGAACTTAGACTAAAATCTTAGTCTTAAGGCCCCATTCATGTTTATTAACATGAACTAGAATTTAATACTAATACCTTAGCCTAAGTCCCCACATTAACTATACCTAACTTAAGTATCTTGCCTCTTTATATAATCAACGGCTTTCACTTTATCAGGACTAGATGATTGATCGAAGTGAAGGAGGCTCGATGAATCTAAAGCATTGATCTATCAGACCAATCCTATGTGATCACCAAGATCAAGATCAATGGTCTACACTCAAGTGTAGGTCAAAGATTTGATGACATGACACTAAGATCAAATCTTAAAAGAGGTCCCTTTTATTAAACACAAACTTAGCCTAAGTTTTACCCTAAGATCTTAGTTTTATTTATTAATACAATAAAACCTAAGGATATAAATTATGTTATGGATTTAATCATTTGAAAGGACCATTTATTCAAAGGCTTAGGACTCATATGATAATTTTATCCCATTTTTATATATTCTCAATCTCACTTAATCTATTTTTAATTGTATGAACCAACTATATGCAAGTACTCAGATTGAGATAAATTATCCATGACTGTTTACATGAAATACATTTGATGGAGTGAACATAATGTTATAATGTCAAAGACCCATGAAATTTCAAGGAAGATGACAAATGTCACCATATCATGAACTCAAATCTTGATTGATGATTTGTGGGTCCTTCCCAAGGTCAGTAGGGTCAAAGGTTAGGAGCCCCATGAAATTGCCACATGGCATACCCATGTTTGAACTTAATTTTGAAAGGGCACCATGAATTAAAACATGGACTTAACCTAAGGTTTTTACCCTAAAGTCTATCATATTTTTTAATACACTGAAACCTTAGGCTAAATCCTTAGATTATCACTATAATGTTGGAAGGGTCTTATTTTATCATGCTTTAAAGACTTTGGCTTATAACTTAGTCTAATTTTCATACACGACCTTGAGCTAACTTGATCTTCTTTATGATTGTAGGAACCAATGGCATGAATCCACTTAGATCATGATCTATGGTCAACACTTACTCATAGGAGATGATCTGATGGAACATATTAAACCTAGACTTCTATAAGGCCAACTACATTTGGGACTTAAATTTGATGCTCTCATGCCCATCATTTGACATCTATGAGGCCATCATTAATGTGTGTGATGTCATCAAATTTTATCCTTGAATGAAAGGTTATTAGATCTTAATTTTTGCATTCATGTGAACATTAGGAGATGTCTACAAGGTTTTCATTAACATTCATGAGACTGTCAAAATTCACCTCAATAGCCAATTTCACTCAAAATAAAAATGCACCTAAGACTTTCTTCTCAATTCCTAAATTGATCATCCATAGATTAATCTAGTTGTTTAAAGCCATGTTTAAACTCAATATCCTTATAAATAGACTAAGCTTGAAAATCATGCTAAGATATAGTCATGTATTTAAACATTGACCCGAACCTTAATCTACATAAGCCTCATGGTCTTTTAAACCTAATAAGTTTAGTTTAATAAAAGGGTCCATCACAATAAGACTTGGCTTAGGACTTATGATCTAAAGTTTTATCATGTTTATTAATATGATAAAACCTTAGGTCAAACCCTTGTATTAGGCCCACAAATCATTTGAAAGAGGACCCCTGTATATTGTGTCATGGGACTTAGCTTAAAACTTTAGCATAAATTTTATATCATGTTTATTAAACACAAAGTAAAATTTAACCTAAAGTCTTTATCCTATGTTCCCTTTTATATCCTAACACTAATTAAAGCTCGTGCACCTCAGTAAGATTGATGGTTCATGATTAATCAAAGCAAGTTGATCGAAGAGCGAGTAATCAACATGGACTATTCAATGAAACCTCCTAACACCAGTGGGTTTAACATGTGGTAAATGGACATTCCCTACATGACTGATAGGGTGCAAGGTCCAGAAGGAATGTAATGATACCAAGTGGAATGTCCATGGGTCCTAAGCCAGATAAGGACTAATAGCATGCAAGTCCCATGATCACAATCAATGACCCATGTTGATTTATGCATGGAGATCTGACGATGGGAGACAACACAAATTTTAAAAGGCAATGGTTAGTGCTCTAAAATTATTAATGAAAATGCCATGAAAACTACCATATGGCTGCCACATAGACACCATGCAAGCATAAAAAGAAAAAATCAAAGATTTTATGGGTACAAAAAGGCAAAAGTATAAAGGTAGGGGTCTAAATCAAGTCCAAGACATGAATTCACCTAAGATAAAGAAACCATCACCATTAAAGTTATAAAAAAACCATAGCCTTCACAAAAATCCCTAATTTGAGCCCAAATTGATCATAGTTAATCCAAGGAGAGCCCTATTTCCACCTAGATAAGTGCAAACTAATCTAAAGATAATTTGTAGGCTATTAGTGAAGAATTTTCAAATCTCACAGTCATGACAGCTCAAAGACAACATCAAAGGTGGGACATAGAATTGTACTTAACCTTAGACATGGAGGGAAGGATCTTTAAGGGCATAGAATTTGATGTTGCATCATTAAACATTAGAAATAAAAATTGGTCCAAACTTTTTTAGACTATTAAGGAGATGCAGGCCATCACAAGGGAAGAGAATAAGAATTCCACAATCAACTAGAGATACAATGACTTGGTCTCCATTCAAATGACTCATCTCCACTACGTGATGGAAAAACTTGAGGTATTACACTATATTAATATCATTGCTCTTATTTTTAAATATTGCAAGATTCATTAGGACATGATAGTGCACAAATGTAATTTCAAAAAAGTAGCATATATCTCCCCTCTCTCTTTTGAAATTTATTACAATCTATCCAAGCCTTAGGTGGATTTACCCATAATTATATAATGGTCAATCAAAACTTTCATGAAAGCCATCCTTACCCTATGGTAGTACTCAGGGACCAATGTAGTCATAGACCCTAATGGTAAAATCCCAATTGCCTAATTTAGGGAGGAATTGGAATAATCATGATGTTGTTAAATAGATTTTCTATGGCCCCCTCCACCACTTATGTCAATAAAATATAAGTGG
Source organism: Torreya grandis (assembly GCA_037957365.1). Taxonomy (NCBI): domain Eukaryota; kingdom Viridiplantae; phylum Streptophyta; class Pinopsida; order Cupressales; family Taxaceae; genus Torreya; species Torreya grandis. Next base: position 880,623 of record JARHVA010001567.1, read on the forward strand.
ATTATGTATATTTCATTGTGGAAAAGGGACTCACTCCCCCAATAGGTGAGATGATCAACATTTTCTTGAAATAGAAATTCTTGGCCATAAAGAAGAAAACCAATAATCACTTATTTATGATGCATTATCTTTTAGATGCCCTAATATCCACCACCAAAATATATGACATGAAAGATTGATCACCTGAAGGTAGACCAACTATTTCCCATCACTATTCTAAATTACATATATTTAAGTATAGACACAATATACAATTCATTTATGATTGCATATATCCAGTTGTAGTAGAATCCATCACATGGATCCCTATGGATAGGGTCAGTCCTATATTCAAAAAGTATGTGGAGTTAATTGGGGATATCTAGTTATACCTAGAGTGAACCGTAATTGGAATAGAAGGAACCTTGACTTAGCCACTCAAATTAATAGAGCAAGAAATAGCATACCAATTATTCCATGGTATAGATAGAGTATGCAAAATCAAAAGGAAGGGAATCATCCACCATTTTCCTTTGTCCATCATTAGGACTGTATTACAAACATGGGATCATGTAGACATTATCTTTAGACATAGGTACTCCTTTAATTTACATTTGGATGAGTTAAGGCAATGGGACCCTTATGATAGGGTTTTGAAGCATTTGAAAGAAAAAATAATAAACAAGACCTAAGAATACCAACTTGGTGTCCATGATGTAATATATATTAAGGACTCCAATTTCATAGAAGTATTGACCAGGCTAAAGAAGCATAATATCAATTTTGAGGCTAGGTTGGCTAGAGATGGAAAACCACCTGGTGAAATATGGAAAATAGGACCCATGTAATACCACTTATTACCTAGACCCTCTTGTAGGTCCCCTTCATAAAAACCACAATAAAAAGTAAAACAACCTCAAGTTCAAGTTGCACAAATGTTTGAGGAGAGATTGGAAGAGAGATCTAGTGAAGGGACATCATCTTCAACCCAATCTAATAGACTAGAGTCCCAAATTGAGTACATTGACATGATTACACTAGGTCCTAAGGAAATAATGGAGGATACACTCAAAGTACTTGTTGATGCCTATGGATTATATGAATAAGAGGAATAAATAGAGGAACCTCAAGCCCAAGATGAAGAAGAAAAAAAGGAAAAGGGGAAGGAGATTTCTTTAAACCTAGTTCTAGTTGTACACCCCTACAAAAGAGGAAGGTTGAGTTAGCATTGATCATAGTTAGAAAGAAGAAACTAAAGTTAACCTTCACTCATATTTTGATTCAAGTTAACTTATTTAGTGATGAGAATCATATTCATTAACTACTCATCCCTAAATGGTGCATATATGGAAAAATTCAAAAGATTCTAACCCTACATCATTCATTGGCCATAACCAAGGTAGTCAACATCATTGTCCATGATGAGCTCAAGCCATGGATAATTATTCTGATGAAGGAAGAGAAATAAATAAATATGGCATCCCTTAGAGAGTTAAGTGGTATTTAGGTGGACACTCTTAGGGCATAAAATAGCACACAAATGGGGATTATAGAGCCTCCAAAGGTGACAAATTCATTAGTCAATGATCAATTCAACCCAGAGACTGTAGGACTAGAAAGAGTTGCAACAAAAAATTCACGGTTGGGGGTGAAGTGCTCACTTCTCAGAGAGTTTAACCATTTGTTGGTTTGACTTTAGTAGGAGGTTAGGGACCTGGTGAAGATACAATCCATGAATAGGATATAGTTGGATTAGTTGTTTCTCATTCATCTTAGCTAAAATTGAGCATCAAAGGCATGTACCCAAAAATAGAGAACTTGCAAATAACAAAATGAAAATCTTGGGAGACTCCATAGCCCAATGACATAGATGAAGGCACTGAGATTCTGGTTTTTGCTCCTTTTAATTGTTTCTATTTTCAATTGATGGAAGTTCCCTAACTAGAGCCAGCTGTTCTCAAAATCCATCACTTGCTTTTGTGGACAACATACCAAATATTTTTGTCTTATAGACCAAAACTCTCTCGTTTCTTTCTCAAAAATGTTCTGAGTAGTTAAGTTTTTCATATATTCAAGCCTCTTTAACTAAAGAAGTTACATGTTCAATAGGTAGGCTCTCTTCAAAGGAGGCTCAAAACACTTAAGGCTTTTCTCTTAGTGTTTTGAGGATGGTTCAATGCCTAGGTTCAATCAAAATACTTAACGGTGGGCTTCAAATAATTAGAATGAACCACTATGAACCATTGAACCATTGAACCCCACCTTCGCAAGGTTTAAAGGTTCAATGACTTCGGTGGGCTTAAAGAAAAGAAGGCTTTGAAGAGTTAACATTGAATCATTGAACCATTGAACCTTGAACCAAAATGGTCCAAAGATTCAAGGTTCAATGAGTTTAATAAGTCTAAAAGAATTAAAGAAAAGAAGGAATCAAAGAGCAAAGATTGAACTATTGAACCTTGAACCACAAAGAGTTCAAAGGTTCAATGAGTTCAAAGGTTCAAAAGACTTAGACAGACTTAGAAAATCTAGAGAGTTTAAAGCTTCAAAGAAATCAAAGAAATAAGATTGAATCATTGAACCATTGAACCTTGAACCAAAATGGTTCAAAAGGTTCAAGGTTCAATGAGTTCAATAAGTTTGACGGACTTGGAGAATAAAAGGGCTTCAAACAAATAGAATGAATCATTGAATCGTTGAACCTTGAACTCAAAAGTTTCAAAAGAGTTTAAGGTTCAAAGGTTCAAAGAGTTCAAAGTTTAGAAGGAAGCTTCGAGTGAATGGTGAAGTGAAAGATTCCAAAAAGAAGTTCAAATAAATGGTTCAACTAAAAAAGAAAAAGAAAGTGAACGCATCCCTTCAAAAATGATTGAACCAATGAACCATTGAACCGTAGAACCAAAAGATTTCAAGGTTCAAGGTTCAAAGAGGTTTAAAGCGACCAATGACATCCATGCAGATGTCAAATTTAGGGTAATGGAATAGCCATTGATTTTCAAAAGACTTGAAAACAAGTTCAATGACTAGCCCAGAAAGGAGCTGAAAGACCAACAGAAAGTGAGAAGGTATTCCCGAGAGCTTAAATCACCAAGGAAAGATAAAACATGGCAAGGAAGGGGGAAATGACTATAGGAAATTTAGAAATATTTGTAGGGGAGTTATTTCTAGTAGGTGGAATAGTCCACTAGGTAGACATCAGAGAACACAAACATTCAAGGATGCAGCCTATTTGTTTCATTGAGTAAAGGTGAATGGACAGTCGTGTAAGTAGCATTAAGAAGACTAGACAACCCATGCTGAGGAAGGGATGTTTGAGATAATTCAAAATGCCAAAGTCAAAGCCAATGCCCTATTCTAGCATGGCCCTTTGACAAATATTTAAGGAATTCAATTCAGCACGAGTTATTTTCATGAAAAGAAGTGCCCAAAGTCTTTCTTGGAATGCTATATATTTTAAACTCCCATTTTTTATAAGAGAGATCTCCCAGTTATTAGAAGTGAAGCTCTACCCAAATTGAAAGGAAATCTTTAGACTTTGAGCTCAAACTGTTAATCATATTTTGTTAACTAAATGAGAAAGCAAGTGACCTTTCAAACTTTGTGTTGGAATAAGCTTGTGTCATCTAAGAAATTATTCTTGTATCTATTTCCTAAATACAATCTTGTCCATTTAATCAAACAAGAAGAACAAATGGAAGTAAGTTGGAAGATGTCCTGAAGCCAACTATGGGAGACTTTGTGCTACCATAAGTGTCTTTAGTCTATGTTTTGTGTAAAGGATACTAGAGAGACTTTGAGATATCTTTATCCTTCATAATCCTTTACTCTATTGTAGTCTTAGGTGTAGACTTTGAGATGCACTTAATCTTATTGTGTTCCTTTGTCCTAATCAGTAGGAGAGACAACAAAATACTTTGTGCTTTCATTAGTTTCTTATGGTTTATGTTACTACCCAAGAAGAATCCTATTATTTGTTGAATATCACTTTTGAAAGAAGAGAAGTGCCTTTTCAGTAGTTACATTAGAATTATCCTTTGTTCTATGAATATCATCTCTGAAAAAAGAGAGATGGATGGTATGATTTCACCCCTGTGTGTATTTTCAGTATATATATATAGTATAATATATTTTATAGGGAACCTCCCCTTGATGAGAGGAGAGATTTGTCTTAATCTAGCTATGGCCACCACATCTATTTTGCTATATAAATCTCCTTATGTTGTGGTTGATGCACCTATTTTGCCATCAGTCATCTAGAGACAAAATATTCACCCAATAGTTTTTGGTGACTTTGCTGGGGAAGAACAAGAAATTTGAAGCCTCAAGCTTCAAATTGAAGTAGTTCCAATTCTTTTCCTTATCCATTTTACACTCAAGTAGATCCACCATACACATGAAGCTAGAGAGATCAAGGTATTGTTGCCCCTATATTTGAGCTTATGCAGTAAAATAATTTAGATCTTTCCCCTCCAAAAACTTGCCTTCAGTGACCTAGGAGTTTTCCTCCTACAAACATTAGGTCCCCAATACCAAGCAAAGCTTCTCTTTCCTCTATTAGCATAGCTTTGTCCATACATATCCCATAGAGATTTATTATCCCTCCTTTCAATAGCCATTTCATGGTAGCTCGAGGCCCCTATGGTAATACTTTTGGTCCCCTGAATCTAACCCCATCTCTACATGAACTACCCCTTAGCTCAAGGAAAATTTTCCCCAAGTTCTATGGAGATAGGAAGGGTCATCCTAATGAACATATATCAGCCTTTTGCATAGCTTGTGGTGTAATAGGCATTGAATATGAAGACATTGTAGTTAGACTATTTATGGAGACATTGCAAGGCGTTACTGCAAATTAGTTTTATCATATGCAAGTACAAACAGTAACTGACTAGAACACTCTCAAAGCCAAATTTGAGGCCAGGTTCAAACCTGTAAAAAATGCACATGCCCTATTAGCTCAGCTTACATAAATGAAGAAGGAGCCTCATGAACCCATGAGAGACTTCATTTCCAAATTTGACAAGCTGAGGAATAAGATTCCCAAAATTGCTCAGCTAACACCTGAGAATCTCAAATGCTTCTTCATCAATTCTTAGCTTTTTGAAGTGAGTTTCTTGTTGAGGTAGGCTAGCCACATAGACCTTGATTCTACTTAAATTTTGGCCATTGAGGTTGAATATGACCTTATCTTGGCAGGAAAGATAAGAAGAGATCCTAACAGAGGTAAATCTTCTTCATCTTCTGAATATTCTTCTCCAGGCACCACTGATCTAATGGTGCAAAAGCTAAAAAATGAATTTCTAGCTCTCAAAAGGCAAATGGCACAAGGGACGTCTACTCCTCCTTCTTATCAAGATATACCAAGGAGGATGTTTCCCAACTACTCGTATCAGGGAAATGCTACCAAAAATTAAGGGCAACCAAATTGCCTTTCTCCCTTACCAGGGAAGCTTGCCATTAAGGCAGCACCAGCTAACTCAGTAGTTGGTTATCTTGAAATTGAATCTAATTTTTCTTTCCAACCTGAGTTGAACCAAGAAGATGATGCTAATCTCTTTGCATAAGGCCAAGAAGAATTAGCTGGTAACTCCAACATTGGATTCCTAAATTACCAAGATCAACCTAGAGTCAAAGGTGAAGTATTTGATGGATCATACATAGTATTTACCCGGTCCTAAAACTAGTCAACTCAACAAGCTAATAAAGGAAAAATAGGAGAAGAGCCATACCTATCAATTTTAATTGTTAAATGAGGCACTTCACTACCTTTCCAATCAAAGGATCTAGTGAGAAACAAAAAAGTAAGTACCTCAAATGTTCCTTCATCTTCTGCTTCAAATTCATAGACCAGTCCTACACCTAGTAAAACCCAAATCAATGGACTACCTTCCTCTGTCTCAAATGCATTTCAGTCATTTGATATAATTGACCATGTTAAGAAAGCCAAAATTTAAATTTCTAATTTTGAATTCTTGCAATCGAACCCTGAGCAGTTGGATAGGTTAGTTCAATGTGTCAAAAATAAAATCATCCCTGTAGGACAAGAAATTTCAAAAGTAACTTGTGATCCCCTAGAGAAAATGTCTACCCAAAATAATCTTGTGATTACTCTTTAAACTATTCCTGGGAAGATAGAACCATTTTATGTCTTCTTGCTAATAAACATCATCAGCTAAATAATTACATAATTGATTTTGGCACATCTAACAATGTCATGCCTGCCAAGGTGGTAGAATCTCTTGGTCTCATGCTAACTAAGACCTTTGGGAGATGTTTCTCTATGGAAAATAAATAAGTGCCTCTACTGGGACAAATTAAATATGCTCAATTTGTATTTACGGCCTTCCCAGATAAGAGAATTAAAATGACAACCCTGGTGGCTGACGTCTCAGCCTCCTATGAAATTATTCTTAGATGAAATTTCTATAAGGACATTAGTGGGGAATTAAGCATGGACCTATCTGAGGTGAGGATCCCTGTTAAGGGCATCATGTAAAAGCTACTTATTAAGAAGGAATCAAAGTACATTATCACTTGAACTTCAGCCCCTGAAGCTCAAATTATATTTGAGTCTTCAAGTATGGGTAATTACTTCTTGACTACTGAAGATGTTCCTAGTTAAATAGACAAAATCTTACTAAGTGACAATCTAAAAAATTTAGATAAGACATCAGAAGAATTGGTAGGGTGTAGTACACATAAAAAAGATCTTCTCTTCCTGACAAAGAAAAATCTAAAAGAAGATCAAAGTTTGATGATATTTGGATTCTATAATTTGATGGCAATAATGCTTCAACTGGTTCTAGGGCTAGAGTTGTTTTAATATCTCCTCAAGGAGATATCTTCCCCTATGCATACAAGTTATAGTTTAGCAACACCAACAACACTGTTGAATATGAATCATTGCTACTCAAATTAAAGGTTGCTCAGGATAAAGGTGTTAAAATCCTTCATGCCAAAGGAGATGTTGAGCTGGTGGTTTGTCAGGTGAGGAACCTATACCAAACCAAGAATGAAAGATTGTGACATTATCGCAATCTAGTGTGGGATTTCATTGAAATATTTGATGCTTTCAGTATTTTTGTCTTGCCTAGAGAATTCAATAGTCGTGTAGATGCATTGGTTGTCTTTGCAACTCTTTTGGTCCCTCACCAAGATTTCAAAGAAGATAGGTACACTATTGATTTGGTCTTTCGACCAAGTGTACCTAATAATGTTGACCATTGGTAGGTGTTCAATGGTGATAACTAAATCATTTCCTTTCTAAAACAAAGAGACAGCTTTGAAAAGCTTCAATTTAAAGGCAATGAATCTCCACCATGGGAATCAACTCTCGAGATAAATTCAATAGCTGATGAAGAGTTCTTCCAGCTCAAAGGGAATAAAATTCCAAAAGGATTAGTTTCTCTTAAGAAACTTTTCGATAATCATAATAGGTTTATCAAGGAACAACAAATAGATTCTAAATCCTCCAAGGATTTTGATCAAATAAATTTGAGTACAGAAGGCAATCCAAAAATGGTCAACATTGAGAATTATTGCACTCCTAATGAAAAAATCAAATTCACTACACTAATTCATCATTACATTAATGTTTTGGCCTATTCATATGATGATCTAAAACCTCTCAGAACTAAAGAAATCAAGCATGAAATTCCTCTCAGGATTGGGTCGTTGCCTCACAAGTAGAAGTAAAGGTATTACAACCCCAAGATATCAGGCACGATTTTGTCTGAGATATAGAAAATGTTGAATGCAAGGATTATTTTATCAATCCATCATTTCACTTGGATTGCGAATATAGTCTCTATAAGAAAGAAGAATGGAGAAATTTTCCTGTGTATTGATTTTAGAAATCTAAATCAGTCATCTTTAAAGGATAACTATCCCCTGCCCATCATGGATCAGCTGCTACAGACAATGACTGGCATTGAGATTTTATTAATGTTAGATGTTTTTTCAGGATATAATCAAGTGGAATTTAGTGAAGTATACCAACATAAGACTATCTTCATAACACCTTGGGGCACCTTTTCATATCATAGAATGCATTTTGGCTTGATCAATACTAGTGCCACCTTCCAAAGAGTAATGGATCTTGCTTTCAAAAATGAAATGGGTAAGTTCATTATGGTATACCTTGATGACTTGAAAATCTTTTCTAAACATCGTCTTGATCATGTGCATCATCTATAACAAGTGTTGGAGTGATGTAGGTAGAATGGTATTTCTCTTAATCCCTAGAGGTTAGTTTTTAGGGTTATAGAAGGTAAACTTCTCAGTCACACTGTGTCCCGAGAAGGCATAAATACTGACCCAAAAAAGGTCAAATAAATTCAAGAGCTTGCTCTTCCTGCCAGTAAGACTGTAGTTCACTCTTTCTTTGGAAAGGTGAATTTTCTGTGAAGGTTCATTCCTGAATTCACAGAGAAGACTCACCACATTGTAAATATGATGAAGGTCAAAGCCACTTTTAACTGGACTGAAGAAGGCAAATAAATATTTCAAGATATCAAGGAAGATATCACCCACACCCTAATTCTAATTTATCTTGATTACACCAAAGACTTCATGATGTATAGCTATGCTTCTGAACATACACTTTTAACCATCTTGGTTCAGTAGAACAAAGAAGGTGTAGAATCTCCCATATCTGTCATGAGTTGTCCTCTCAAAGCTCATGAGCTGAAGTATTTAATCATGGAGAAGCATGCCTATGTTATGGCAAAGTCAGTAAAGTACTTCCTTTTTTACATCCTGAACTCACACACTATTTCCCTTATTTTTGACACAATATTCAAGTCCATTCTAACTCAGCAGGAGTTTGGGACCAAAAGGGGCAATTGGATTGCCAAAATCCAAGAGTTTGATCTTTTTATCAAACCAATAAAGCTTATGCGGGGAAGGGACCTCTATCAATTAATTACTAATAACATATTAGAAGAAGAAGAAGAGTATGAAGAAATAGGAGTTGAAGACACACTAATAGTTCTCTTTATCACCACTACGAATGAGTGGTATTCAAATATTGCTCATTTCCTTACCTATGGTGAGTTTTCTACTCACATGTCTCATAAAGAAAAGAGGATTGTTAAGTTGAAATATTACAATTTTGTCTTGTGGGATAATAGTTTGTATAATAGGAATCTTGATGGGGTATTCCTTCACTGCGTAGATAAAGCACAGTAGAACAAACTTTTGGAGTCCTTCCACAATTTGGCTTGTGGAGGACATTTTTATACACCTATGAATACCCATAAGATTATATGAGATAGGTACTATTGGCCTACTTTGTTTTGAGATTCATACACTTGGGTGCATAGATGTGAGCTGTGTCAATAGTTCATTGGCAAACCCAAGCTGGCTGCATTACCTCTCAAGCTTGTGGTGATAGAAGAGTCATTTCAGCAATAGGGGATTGATTTCATTGGCACTATAAATCCATCCTTGAGTTTTGGACATGATTATGTCCTCACAGCTGTAAACTTCTTTACCAAGTGGGTGGAAGCCATTCCAATTAAGCATGCCACTTCAAAGGTGGTCTGTAATTTCCTCAAGGAAAACATCATTTCTAGGTTTGGGGTCCCAAATAAGATTGTAATAGATAATGCAGCCTATTTCTCTGCTCATGATATTACCCAATTTTGTTACTCTTATGGGATTATTCTCTCCCACTCTTCTGACTATTATCCGCAAGGAAATGGTCAAGCAAAATCAAGTAATAAGAACCTAGTGACCATTATTAGGAAGCTAGTAGATGATAATCAAAGAGCCTGGCATAAGGCATTTTTTGATGCTTTATGGGCAAATAGAATTACACCCAAAAGAGAAATTCATATATCCCCATTCAGATTTATATATGGTCTCAATGTAGAGATACCAATCACCCTAGAAATACCAGCATTAAAGTTAGCAAAGGCAATAGAAGATTCAACTTTTGAAAGCTCCATTGACAAAAGGATCATGTGCTTGACTGAGCTTAATGAGCAATGAACTATGGTGGTAGACTGAATTGTTGTGCATCAAAGTCTGGTGAAGAGATTCTTCGACCAGAAAGCAAGGATTCATGATTTTCAGATTGGAGATCAAGTATTGTTGTGGGACAAGAGGAGAGAACCAAAAGGAATGCATGGAAAATTTGATTCCTTACGGAGAGCCCCATTTTCCATTCATCATTTAAATGGTGAAAATAGTTTCTTGCTGAGATATCAAGATGGAATACCATTTACTCTGCCTCACAGTGGGCAACATCTGAAGCACTTCAATCCTTGAAGTATCAGATAAGTCTATTTGTATATTTGTATAGTCTTTCTTTGTTTTGTGTTTTTCATTTGTTTTTAGTGCCATTGGTTTTTGGCACCTTTATTTTTGGATAAGCATGACTCCATAGCCCAATGGCATAGATGAAGGAACTGAGATTCTGGTTTTTACTCCCTTCAATTATTTCTATTTTCAATCGATGGAAGTTCCCCAACTAGAGCCAACTATTGTTCCCAAAATCTGTCACTTGCTTTTGTGGACAACATACCAACTATTTTGGTCTTGCAGACCAAAACTCTCTCTTTTCTTTCATAAAAATGTTCTTAGCAGTTAAGTTTTTCATATATTCAAGCCTTTTTAGCTAAAGAAGTCACATGTTTAATAGGTAGGCTCTCTTTACAGGAGGCTCAAAACACTTAAGGCTTTTCTCTTAGTGTTTTGAGGATGGTTCAATGCCTAGTTTCAATCAAAAGACTTAACAGTGGGCTTTAAACAATTAGAATGAACCACTATGAACCATTGAACCCCACCTCTGCAAGGTTCAAAGGTTCAATGACTTCGGTAGACGTAAAGAAAAGAATGCTTTGAAAAGTTAACATTGAATCATTGAACCATTGAACCTTAAACCAAAATGGTCCAAAGGTTCAAGGTTCAATGAGTTCAATAAGTCTGAAAGACTTAAACAAAAGAAGGAATCAAAGAGCAAAGATTGAACTGTTCAACCGTTGAACCTTGAACCACAAATAGTTCAAAGGTTTAATGAGTTCAAAGGTTTAAAAGACTTATATGGACTTAGAAAATCTAGAGAGTTCAAATCTTTGAAGAAATCAAAGAAATAAGATTGAATCATTGAACCATTGAACCTTAAACTAAAATGGTTCAAAAGGTTCAAGGTTCAATGAGTTTAATAAGTTTGATGGACTTGGAGAATAAAAGGGCTTCAAACAAATAGAATGAATCATTGAACCTTGAACCCGAAAGTTTCAAAAGATTTCAAGGTTCAAAGGTTCAAAGAGTTAAAAATTTGGAAGGAAGCTTCGAGCGAATGGGTAAAGTGAAAGATTCCAGAAAGAAGTTCAAAGAAATGGTTCAACTGAAGAAGAAAAAGAAAGTGAACGTGGCCCTTCACAAAATGATTGAACTAATGAACCATTGAACCTTCGAACCAAAAGAGTTCAATATTCAAGGTTCAAGGTTCAAAGAGGTTCAAAGCAACCAATGATGTCCTCATGGATGTCAAATTCAGGGTAATGGAATAGCCGTTAATTTTCAAAAGACTTGAAAACAAGTTCAATGACCAACCTAGAAAGGAGCCAAAAGACCAGAAAAAAGCAAGAAGGTAGCCATGAGAGCTCAAATCACCAAGGAAAGACAAAACATGGAAAGGAAGGGGGAAATGACTATAATAAATTCAAAAATATCTACAAGGGAGTTATTTCCAGTAGGTGGAACAGTCCACTAGGTAGACATCAGGGAACACAAGCATTCAAGGATGCGACCTATTTTTCTTTGTTGAGTAAAGGTGAATAGACAGCCATGTAAGTAGCACTAAGAAGACCAGACAACCCATGCTGAGGAAGGGATGTTTGAGATAATTTATAAGGCCAAATTCAAATCTAATGCCCAATTCTAGCATGGCCCTTTGACAAATATTTAAGGCATTCAATTCAGCATGGGCCATTTTCATAAAAAGAAGCACCCAAAGTCTTTCATGGAATGTTATATATTGTAAGCTCCCATTTTGTATAAGAGATATCTCTTGGTTATTAGAAGTGAATCTCTACCCAGATTGAAAGTCAATCCTAAGACTTTGAGCTCAGACTGTTAATCATATTTTGTTAAATGAATGAGAAAGCAAGTGACATTTCAAACTTTGTGTTGGAATAAGCTTGTGTCATCTAGGAAATTATTCTTATATTTATTTCCTAAATACAGTCTTGACCATTTAATCAAACAAGCAGAATAAGTGGAAGTAAGCTGGAAGATGTCATGAAGCCAACTATGGGAGACTTGTGCTGCCATAAGTGTCTTCAATCTATGTTTTGTGTAAAGGATACTAGAGAGACTTTGAGCTCTCTTTATCCTTCGTAATCCTTTACTCTATTATATTCTTAGGTGCAGACTTTGAGCTATGCTTAATCTTGTTGGGTTCCTTTGTCCTAATCAGTAGGAGAGACAATGAAAGACTTTGTGCTTTCATTGGTTTCTTGTGGTTTCTGTTACTACTCAAGAAGAATCTTGTTGTTTGTTTAATATCACTTCTAAAAGAAGAGAAGTGCCTTTTCAGTAATTGCATCAAAATTATCCTCTATTCTGTGAACATCATCTCTAAAAAAGGAGAGATGGATGGTATGTTTTCACCCCTATGTGTATTTTCAGCACATATATAGTATACTATAGTTTATAGAGAACCTCCCCTTGATGAGAGGAGAGATTTGTCTCAATCTGGTTGTGGCTACCACATCTATTTTGTTGTATAAATCTCCTTATGTTGTGGTTGATGCACCTACTTTACCATCAGTCAGCTGGTGACAAAATATTCACCTAATAGGATTCTAAGAGATGAGAAAGAGCTGATGGATAAAATTGAACAACTCCTTAGAACCATGATAACTAAACCCACAAAAATCATCTCCCTAGGAATAATTACAAGTGATGAATACAAGCACAAAGTCCCCTCGGTTATGTAAAATGTAAGAATCAAGAGTTAAGGCAAGTCTGGGACTAACAACAACATGATCATGAATATGATCCTAACTATAGACTAGAAGATTATCAAGGCAGGGAACATCAAATAAGCCATGACAAGAAATGATAGGGATTTTGAAGACTTGGCTGATCAAGAATATGAGTTCCTCCTAGATCCACCCATCAATTTAAATATAGTTGATGAATAACACCAAAAGGACATGAGGATTCTTCAATAGAAACAGGGAAATTTTTTAGCACAGGGCCCACTAGATAACAAGTAATATTTAATTTTGTTGGAAACTTTGTAATCTTCAAAAATGGAATATTTTTTTTGTAAAAACATATGCAATATTGTTAGCATATTTTCCTATAGGTCAGTCTACATGGGAAAAGGGAAATGTAATCTAGGAACTTTGTAAAAAATGGATAGTTGTCCTTACTTTTGCATGTTTGAAGCTAACATAACTGATCGGTATACTGCCTTAGCCTTTTATAAAAGGTAGTATTACCATTTTTAAAGGGAGACTTATAAGAGCTAAATACTACATTGTAACTTTTGAGAAATTAAATACAAGCAAGGAATAATGTAAAGTTTGTCCCAGTTTATTTATGTGAATTATATCATGGCTTCTCTCTCAATTTTTTGTTTTAGAACTAAGATTTGAATGGTTTTTTTAGGAATTCTAAATTTGCATCTTTGATATAGGGTTACTAATTTGTGTTAATGTTAGATTAGTTGAATGATCTTGAATGTTCTTTGTTTTATTTTTTCTACATTAAAATTTGTAAGTGTTATTTGAATGCAATAATAAATCATTAAATCAAAGTTAGTTTTTACTTATATTCCTTCACATTTTCCTTAGGTACTTGCTTGGTGTGTAGTGGGATCTGAGTAACTTCTATTTTTCACTATATATTGGTTAAATGCATGTTCAGTCAGAATTTAAAGCTTATCATGATGTTTAAGGAAAGGACTAACAATTGTATACTTCCTTTCTGCCCTACCCTTCCTTTTGCTTCTTTTTTTACCAGATCACTATAGCTTATAATCATTGTGAATAATCATTGTAGAATAATATTAGATTAGAGTTTCATCATAATTCACCAGTACTAGCATAGATGTTGTGTACCTTGCAAATATTATTAAGGACCAAGGTGGCTCCCAACCACTAATTAATATAAATGTTGTAGAATAGTCTATGTGCTCTGCCTCTATTTCACCAAGGATAATCTAATTTTCATAACCTAAAACACATGCTTCGAATGCCCTAAGTTCTAAAATGAGAAGTGTTATTTAAAAATTGAGATCACTTATGATACACATAGAAGCATCAAAAGGTGAAAGCTCTACTAGCACTAGAAGGAGGATAATCTTTGTGAATCTGTACAATCTTTGATAATTTTGGTGTGTCTTGATTAGATATTGATGTTATCTTTACATATTTACATAGTTATTTTCTCAAAAGTGTAAATATCATCAATTTTCATAGTCTTTAACCTATATTTGTGCTTCCCTTAGACAAAGATCAAAGTTATTTGAAGATATATGCTTAATTCTAGTAAAGATAGCTTAAGATCTAAGAATCTGAAGTATTTGAGGTTAGACTGCTTGTTTTGGTCAAATATTGATAGATATTTTATAGATCTAAGTTTATTTGAGCTTAAAAGTGTAAATATTGATCATATTTATGTAATTGGACACATCTTTGGGATAACTCAATTAAATTTTGGCATCCTTTGATGTTATTTATATAAATCTTTGCAAAATTTTCTTAATGTATATGTTTGATCCTTTTTCTTCATAAATATTAAGTTAATAGATCATATTTAAAATAGGATCCAAAGTTCTCAAACTAGAATTATCAAGAGTCTAGATGAGATCACAATCAAAAACAAGAGAACCTCTATTAGAACTAGAGATCCATAGGAAAGCTAGGAAAGATAAAGGAAGGGATAGAGATTTGAAGTCTTTACTAGCTTCACCACTCCAAGGTACTCCTACATTCAATCTTAATTGAGGTATGGCATGGTTAGGTGATTCTTCCATCAATGTACCACGTGTAGTGCATAATCTCCCCTATAATCCTAAGAAATATTTTCCAACATTTATCCTAAATGGTGTTATAACTACTGAAGAGCACATTAAATCATTCAAAGTTGCATTAAGATTATTAAATGTCATCCATGAAGATCTAGCTTGTAGACTATTTCCTTTTACATTCAAAGATGCCACATATTAATGGTTCTTCAATTTTCCTAAAAATTACATTACCAGCTAAGATGATTTGAATAATGTCTTTATTGACCAATTTGGTAAGGTTATCAACCCCTGCATCTTGTAACAATAATCTACCACCATCAAAAGAGATGTTAGTGAGTCCATAAGGGTATTTAATGCCAGGTTTTAAAAGATGCATAACTACACCATAGAGCCTTACAAACCTAATGATGCTTTAGCTTTAGAAATCTATAAAGATACAGTGCATCCCATGACTTCTATGTTCTTGAAGAGGTCACTCCCAATCATAACCACCTTAGCATGTGTTTATTCTGAAGCAGTGATCATTAATGATCAAATGTAACCTCAAGTACAAATGGCCTAATATGTACCAAATATTAATCCACATATTTATAACTTAAATATATTCCATAAAAATAATCAAAATAGTCCAGCCCTAAATTAGATCCTAGTGCTAAACTAGTTAACCTTGAGCCAAGCTACCCCTAATCAAAACTTTGGATTCTTGGGCCATGCTAGAACTAGTTTTAATCCAAATGATCAAAAGGCATTAGTACCAACCACTGGTGATAACCAGTTTTATAACTTTGAGACCCCAAAAATTGATAATGAATCTATTTTAAAAATGGTCTAAAAGCTTAGCATAAACTTCCTTCTGTTACAAAAATAGGTTAGTCATACTGGTGAAAGCTCAAGAAAGAACTTCTTTTTCTAAAGGTTTAATAAACCTAATAATAGGATTTAGAATGATAGCTTCCATAACAATAAGAATAGTGAATCATCTACTGAAAAGAAGTAAATTGACATTGATCTTATTTATATTTCATTAACATATTACTATAGAGTTCATTTTACTACTAAGTATGGAGAGATTGATTGCATTGAATTCTGTAAAGCTTTTGAAGCTTTTCAGGAACAGTTAGACAATTTTGAGGTAGTACATGTTGGCCAAATTTGAATTTTAGTAAAATTTATTCAACCCCTACATATTTGAAATTTTCAAATTTTACCATATGTTTAATAGGGTCTCATGTGTGTCTAAACACCTCACCTATCCTTGATCTAATCTTAGTGTAAGCCTATCCTCCTCTTACTTGCCTAGTCAGCCTAAATCAACTCTAGTTAACTCTGGTAAAACATGGTCAAAGGCTCAAATTATTCTATAAATGTTATAATATGGTCATTGAAGTGTTTTAAGGTGTTCTTAAGTCATAAATTTGTCCTTTTCCATGCTTCATATGCAAAAATGCCTTTTGGTCCCATTTTTGGCTCATTAAATGACTTGTACAAATTTTTCAAACAATAATATAAATCATCAACCAATTTTATAATGTATATGGGTTTATAATATGTCAATAAAATGTCATATGCATTTATTAATTAGTTTCATGCACAAAAATAGTTAGTTTTCCTTAAAAATAGGCCCTTAATGGCACTTGTATGGATTTGGTGGGCTCACTTTTAGGTGAAAACATAGGCAAAGTGTCTCTTGATCTCCATAAGGTCTCCTCTATTCTTTTTGTGTATAAATAAAGTCAAAGATATTGAATTTTCCTTCTTCTCCTTCTTTCTTACCTTCACAAGCTAAGAAAGGTCAACTTTAAATGCTTAGTATAGTCTGTATAGATGGATTTGGAGGGAGTGATATTGGGATTTTAAAGGGGTCTTAGTCTAATTTAAATCCATGGAAATAAGTTTTATTTTCATGCCTCCTCCTTTAGGAACAATTTTTAAGAAGCTAAGAATCTTTGTATGCTTCTACATTCATGAGGGGTCCTTACTTTGAGCTTATTTCAGAATATTTTGCTTTGATTGGATAGGTTGGTTATTTTTAGGTGTTCTCAAGGTTGTATAAGACCTATCAATAAGTTTTTCCCTTATTTTATTGTATTTTTGAGGTCTCAAGAACTCAAGGAGTCTCTTCTAAGCTTGTTTTAGCTAGGCAGCCTTGAAAGTACATTACATGCATTAGTATAGGGGAATATCACATTAAGTAAGAGTTTTAGAGAGTAGTATTAAGATCCCCATGGTGTAAATAATCCCTTTAAGTAATAATAAATCATATAGTTCTACACATGAGGCCCAAATTATACACATTATCTACTTTCTCCTTTTCTATCTATTTTTTTCATCTACAGGCAGGTATTTTCATGTTGAGAAAGGTGTTTTGAGGTTGGTATCAAAGTTTTATTGGTGGAGGTCATCCATTTTATGATTTAAAAAATCATTTAAGGTATTAAGAGGCATTTAAAAAAATATATTAGTGTTCAATTCCATCCTCTCTACCTACATACAATGAAATGGATACTTACAGGTGGTTTAAACAGGTGTTTGAGTAGGAGATTCAAGTGTTTGTACCAAAAAATGAAAAAAAATAACATGTCCTTAAGGCCATAGTAAATTTTTATACCTTTTAATACATAAAAATTACCCATAGAGAAATTAATGTGTGAAATCAATTTGTAAATGCAATAGATTGTGTTTTGTCCTCTTGTCCCTAAAAGGGTAAAACAGAGACCTAAGATCTTTTTCAAGGTGACATATAACATGTTTGATAGGGTTTGAATCATAAAATTGAGTGAATTTTGTTTTATCTAACATGTAAAAGGATTTTGAAAATAATGGACTCAAATGGATTGGTGTAAGGCATTTATTTAGGAACCCATAGATGCCTCTTGAGCCACTCAAATCAAATAGTGAATTTTACATGTTTGAGCCTTAAGTGACCATTGGATTAAAGAAGAAATAAATGCATGATATTATGTTTGTCTGATCCCATGGTGAGTAAGATAAAATAAATATCATTATTTTCATCTAGTTTAGGTTGATATTCAATGATTTAGACCTTCATGTATTTACCCAGTTTGTACACAGGCCTGTGATTAACCTATAGCAGGTCTAACCTAAAAAAAATATATCTAAATGATTCTAAAGCATGGGATGAATAAAATAGATATAATAAATTTAGAAATATGAATGAATAGATATGGATATTTTTTAAATATTTTTTTTCAAATCTTAAATAAATAGCCAACACCTACATGCATGTTATCGAAACATAGAAAACACAATCAATGTGAACCTAGTCTTATGTTTTCAAGGGTATAAAGGGTGTTTGGGAGACTTGAGGGGTAAAAATTATGGATTAAGATTATGATTAAATTAAATATTTTTAATATTAAATATATAATTTATAATCAATTTGAAATATCTTATACATACCCCTAAAATCTTGAAATACACCTACAACAATCCTTGCTTAGTGTTGAGCATGGTTGAAGGTCAAAGTAAGAGGTGAACTTGTTTAAGGGATAGAATATGGAGCCACATATATAAATACCAAGAAATTTTTTATGATATTATTATCATGAAACAAATGGATAAGTAATCCAATAAAGGGGCCTAAATGATGAAAACTTGGTCAACTTGCTAAAAGCTCCACACAGTCTGCCTTCAAAAAGCCAATTTTGGGATTTGAGAGAGATGAATGGTCAAATGACATAATAAAGGGATAATTTTTTGTGGATATAACTATGGTAACTTTATGAATCCTTAAAATGGTTTTTTTTTCTGATAAAAATAGGGTAAGTACCCCTTATTTTATCTCAGACATTAGGCACTTCCTTAGGTGCATAGACCCTGCATTCTTGATAAAGGAGGTAGGAACATGGGCCAAAATTCAAATAAAAATATAAATAAGGTTTTTAAGGTCTTAAAACATCTATGTGATCATGATAAACCAATAATAGAAGGAATAAATTCAATATAATGCTATAAATTATAAGGTTTACAGTCATGTAGGGTAGGTAGAATTAAGGCCTAAAGCCCAATGAGAAGACACCTTTATTCATAGCCTTGATTAGACATTTTAATAGGCTGGGTAATGTTTCTAAGGTGTAATTAGATGTGTTAAAACTATTGAAATGAATTTAAAGTATCAATAAGGTTAATTTTTCTCAAAAGTGTAGGCAGACCTATTGAACAAGGTCTAGGCCTAGTATGAAAAGGGGGGTTATTTTCATTTCTAGCTCTTGAAAAGACATTATAATGATTTAATAATGTCTATGGGATGTGTATAGAAGTGTCTAATCCATTATTTTGTAGATAAGTTAACCAAGAAGTTAGTTTCTTGGTTTGAAAACATTTAGACCCTATAGAATGCATGAAAGAAACCCAAGTGACCAGATTAAAATGCTCACAAATTCCATGAGGATTTGCATGGAGATTTAATATGTTTGAGTATATTATAGAGGGTCTCGAAGAGTACCTCAATGGAATTAATTCAGAATTACAATGTGCCATTTTTATGAATAATGGCTAAGAATAGATACCTCTTTAAAACCCTCACAAACCCCAATTTAGACCTAATGGAGGAAATAAGACTAGTATGGAATCCATAAGATACAATTTGGCCATAAAAATAATTTTAGGTGATAGAGAACTCTTCAAGGCTCCTCCCTATCCAACTGAGTTGTACTACACCTATATGGATGGTGTACAACAAAGCTTGTTTTGAAAATTTTATGTCTTGTAGGTATGGTGAAGTTTTATATTATGAAATCACTTTTAGGATAAATATTATGACTTTTTATAGGTCTCCATGCTCATATATTGAGGTATATAGGCTCCTAAGTGTGTCTACTATCTCCTTCATCTCAACTATTTATAGTGAGCAAGTAGTGAACACTCAGTGAAAATGATGAAAAATCAAATTGGGAAGCCTTTTGAAGCTTGATTCATGAACCTGATGATATGTACACTCTTTATAAGTTTCATTACTCCTTTTTCATGGATTAGATTGAAAAATTGGAATAATTTTGTGTGCTAAGTGTGAGAGGTGCATGAGGAGTTATTTGTAATTATTTGAGATGATTGCTCATGGTCAGGGGAATGTGAATGATTACAAACCACTCTAATGCATGTGAAATAATTTAAATAACCCCTCCCTCTCATATCAACCATCAGACCTAACTCTATTCATTTGTGAGGTAATCTAATGAAGGCAAATCATGAGGGTGGTTTCATATGCATGAGAGAGCATTTACACCACATTTGGAGGAGTTAGACAATATTGAGAGACATTTGTCCTTATTTTCCTTATTAGACCTATCTAATTCTTATATCCATACTATTTTAATTAATTCTCCTTGATTGACAAGTGTCTTAATGACTCTAAGCTTCACCTTCTCTCTCTTCTCTCACATTTGTAATATACACTAGCCTTTTTGGTTATTGTACAAATATCTCCACCTAAGTATGGTGAATCCCTACTAAATTTTTGCCTTAAACTAATAAATAATGTTTTTTTTACCTCATTCATGACTTCATGAAGTTAATACTATGGTTTTTGGTCTTGTACAAGTGTATTTTGCTTACCTTGACATGTTATCCTTCCTAATGCCTTATGTAGTTTGAAATCTCTCTTTTACAAGTTAGAAAGAAGTGTTTGATATGGATTGTAGGTATAGTGAGTATCTCATTAATTAGTGTTTATATAAGACATATTATCTAAGTCATCCTAACCTAGACTCTCTCTAATACCCCATGCTTGAAACATTGATGTAGAAGAAGAGATTTCAATTTGATGGATGAATTGCATGTGTAGTTTTCCTTTTAGTTCCAAGTGCGTTGAAAATGGTATGAGTAGACTATATATTTGGTGCATAACCTCCTTATCTATTTTTATTTTAGGCTTCTTAACCTTTTTCTTCATAAATTAAAGTGTGGTTTTGGTTTGTATAAGTGGTACATCAAGGGAACTAGCCCTAATATAGAGACTGACCTCAAATTTGGGTCACCCACAGCCCTAAGGTGTTTCCATTATGCCACTTGAATGAGGAAAGACTTGTCATATTTTCAAGGGGTGAAAGTCCAAGTGAAAATTATTTTTGGAATGCTTAATGGGACTCAAAAGTCCATTTCTTGAGGAGTTTTGATGTTTTCCTCAAGATATCAACCTTTGGAGGTAATTTCACTAAGCACTAATGGTGACTCCAAGTATAAGTCTATTGGTCAAGCAGTCTAGGTAATCTAATTAAGATTATTTCTTTTTATATAGTCTTCTCATGAATGATTCATGGATAAATTTGATGTTGACTTTGTCCTAACACAAGTTGGTGAGACATGTGCATCTTTTCCCATTCCCTATAAATATGAACAAGTCCTTGGTCAATCTAGTCAGTCCCAATATGACCATATTCAGCCATGCTATGATTTATATCAGTCCTATAATCAACCTTACCAAGCTTATGTTTCACCTAGTTCACCTAATTCTTCTCTAAGTTAGTTCATTGTAAGTTTCAAGAAGACTCTCATTGGTTATAAGGACTATATGCTAGATCTTGATACTAGAAATGGTCATGGTCAAGCCATCCCTAGTGATTATATTAAGAGTGTGAGGGATGATTTATAATTATTCAAGAGAGAATGGATGTCCATTGAGAGAGATAATTGGCAAGGCCTTACGGGTGAAATGCTTGATGTTTGTGATCTAATTTTCCACATAGAAGAGAGGTTGAAAACTCATAAACTAGCTCAATCTTGGTAGCTCCAATACACCCCACATCAACCTTTAAGTTTGTCAATTATACCCATTTAAAATTTGAATCCAATCATGCTTAAAAATTCCCCAATCCTTTCATTCATTCCCAAAAAATTTCCTTATTGGCAGTCCATCCAAGAGAGCAGCTAAAGGAAGAGAGACACCATTATTGGAGAAGATTTTGAGAGAATAAAGTTAATATTGGATACTCATCTTGACATGGATATTGATTTGGAAAACAAACATTTGACACAATACATCATGGCAGCATAAAATTAACTTTCTAAGTGTGGCATTCCTCCATTTTCATCTTAGCATCATGAAAAACTCTCTAAGCCTAGTTTTTCCAAGATGGAAATAAGTAATGGAAACTTGTGAAAAGAAGAAAAAGGAATGTCTAAGTGGAGAAGTGGGAAGTTGAGAGAAGGATAAACCTAATTTACTCCTTTCCATCCCTCCTCAAGAATCCTTTTTCCCTTTATCTCAACTTCCTTTTTCTTCTTTTCCCAATGAAGACCCTATTTCCCCCAAGAGAAGCTATTTCAAGAAAACCTTGCCAAAATAATTGAGGAGTTGGAACTCAAAATACATAATCTCTCATCTATTCAAGGGAAGATTGAAGTCAATGAATTCATTAAACTTAATGTGGATCAGTTGATTGAGGGGAAATCAGATCTAATGATGAGGATTACATTGCTCCTTGGAAGCCTTCTTGGGATAAAATTCTTGGTTTTGAGATGCCTAGTATTGGCACCATTAAGAGAGAGAAGGAGATGGAAATTTTAGATTAGGTTAATAATGAAGAGGAGCTAACTTCTTGTGAGGAGACATCAGATTTTGATGATGGGGAAGAGGACCTTACTTTTAGTGAAGAAGAAGTCTTAGAAGAGGTTATTTTGGAATCCAAAGAAGAAGAGGAAGGAACTTTTCCTCTTGTGCCCCTTCATGATGTTGATAAAAAAGAGGATGATGACTTGTGGAAGAGATTTGAAGGCATTTGCAATGAATTTTAAGGTTTCATAGGGCCCACAATTCCTTTAGATCTGACTATAAGAAATGGTAATAAATATGACATGTTTCAAGAAGAAGACATGTGGCACACATATATGCAAATGTTCAAATAATATGAAAATAGTGAGAAGATAAGACTTATAAGGAAACAAACACAAGATGTTGAGGAGAAAGTAGGTGTTGAGAGGTATCACCATCAAGAGAGTCTAAATCATGATGGAGTAATCTATTATGGCTGAGTCTTTTTAAAATGGTTTGAAGATTCATTCTAGAACCACATGTGAAGTTGCTCCTACAAACATCAAGAAGTCATTTGAACTATAAAAACTCTTAGAATTCCATAATACAAGACTTCTTAAATGGTTTGAAGAGGTAACAAAAGAGAAGAGCAATGAAACCTTTCAAGGGGACAAAGACATTCAAGAAGTTATTCCACTCATGGAAATACAAATCTACCATGATGAGATAAAGGAATAGCAGTATGAGGTATCTTTCCAAGGTCAAGAAGAGTTCATCTACCTTGGAGACTTGTTTGAGATGACACCATCAAAGGACATGCCAAGCCAAGGAATAATAAAGAAGCATGAGTCATCTAATACTACATCCAAAAGGAAGCATGCTTGGCACCCTCATTCATCACATGAAGAAGGAGATTCAAGATACTTTCCCTTTGATCTAGGAAGGGAGGTCTGTTTGGTTATATGTACATAATTAGTTTGATTTCTATTGTGTCTTGTGTTCCCTAAGTGCGTAGTAACACAAGTGTGCCTTTGATTTGTGTGTTTGCTTAGTCTTGGTGTGTTGACTTTTCTTTGTGTGTTTTGAGGTCAATTAGTTATCTTTTTGGTCAAGTCAAGGTTTGGTCCTACTATTTTTAGAGTGCATTTGACTCCCTTTGCCCAATGGATAAGATAAGGCTACTAATCCTTAACATAGGCAAACATATTACCCCTAAGAATTTCCAAAATTGTTGACCAAATTTGAATTTTAGTCAAATTGGGTCAACCCCTACAAATTTAAATTTTTCAAAGTTTCCCATATGTCTAATAGGGTCTCATGTGTGTTTAAATATCTCACCTATCCTTGCTTTAATCTTGGTGTAAGCCTATCCTCTTTGTACTTACCTAGTCGACCCAAGTCAACTCTAGTCAAACATGGTAAAAGGCTCTAATTATTATATAAATATCTAAATATGGTCATTTAATTTTTTTAAGGTGTTTTTAAGTCATAAATTCATCCTTTTCCATGCTTCATATGCAAAAATGCCTTTTGGTCACATTTTTGGCTCATTGAATGACTTGTACAAATTTGCCAAACAAGCATATTTGTCACCAAGAATTTTTTTAACGTGGATGGGATCATAATATGTTAGGAATTAGTCAAAGGTAGTTAGAAAGCAGTTTCATGCAAAAAAATAGGGAGTTTCCCTTAAAAATAGGCCCTTAATAGCACTTGTATAGATTTGATGAGCTCACTTTCAAGTGAAAACGTGGGAAAAGTTTCTCTTGAGATCCCTAAGGTCTCCCCTATGCCTAGTGTGTAGAAATAAATTTAGAGAGATCAAATTTTACTTCTTCTCCTTCTTTTTTGCCTTCACAAGCCAAGAAAGGATAACTTCAAATGTTTGGTATGGTTCATATAGATGGAGTTGGAGGAAGTGATATTGGGAATTTAAATGGGTCTTATTATACTTCAAATCCATGGCAAAAATTTTGAGTTTCATGTCTCCTCCTTTATGAACCATTGTTAAGAAGCTAGGCAGTTTTTTATGCTTCTACATTCATGAGGGGTCCTTATTTTGATCTTGTTTCACAATATTTTTATTTGATTAGATAGGTTGGTTATTATTGGGTTTTATCAAGGTTTTATAATACCTCTTTGTAAGTTTTTCCCTTGTTATCTTGTCCTTTAGAGGTCTCAATAACTCAAGGAGTCTCTTATAAGCTTGTTTCAGCTAGGCAGCCATGAAAGTACATTATAGGCATCAATATAGGGTAATATCACATTTAGTATGAGTTTTATAGAGTTTTTTTAAGATCCCCATGTTGAAAATTATACTTTTAATCACTGGTAAATAATATAGGTCTACCCATGAGGCCCAAATTATACACATTGTCCACTTTCTCCTTCTTTTTCTATTTTTTTCATCTAAAGGCAGGTGATTTTCATGTTGAGGAAGGTGTTCTGAGGTTGGTATCAAAGTGTTAATGGTGGAGGTCATCCATTTTAGGATTTAAAAATTAATTTGAGTTGTTAGGAGGCATTTAAACAAACATATTAGTGCTAAATTCCATCCTTTTTGCCTACATACAGTGAAATGCATACTTATAGGTGGTCTAAATAGGTGGCTAAGTAAGAGATTCAAGTGTTTATACCAAAATATGAAAAAATTAAACATGTCCTTAAGTCCCTAGTAATTTTTTAGACCTTGTAAATACATACAAAGTACCCATGGAGAAAGGAAACTGTGAAATCAATTTGGAAAGGCAATATATTGTGTTTTGTCCTCTTGTCCCTAAAAGGGTAAAACAAAGACCCAGGATCTATTTCAAGGTGATATATAACATGTTTATTAGGGTATTGAATCATAAAATTGAGTGAATTTTATTATCTCTAACATGGAAAAGGCTTGTGCAAAAAATGGACTCAAAGGGATTGGTTTGAAGGTAGTTATTGAAGAACCCAAAGATGCCTCTGAGCCACTCAAATCAAACAATGAATTCTACATGTTTGAGCCTTAAGTGGCCATTGGCTTTAAGAAGAAATAAATGCATGATATTATGTTTGTATGATCTAATGATGAGTAAGATACACTAGGTATCATTATTTTCATCTCGTTTAGGCTGATATGTAATTCTTTAGACCTTCATGTACTTACCTAGTCCGTACACAGGCCTATGAGTAACCTACAGCATGCAGTGACATAAAAAAGATATATCTAGATGCTTATAAAGCATGGGATGAATAAAATATATCTAATAAAGTGATATATATGACTGAAGATATATTTATAGGCTTTAAATATATTTTTTCAATGTTTAAAAAAATAAACAACACCTACATGCATGTTATCCAAACGTAGAAAACATAGTCAATGTGAACCCAGTCTTATGTTATTGAGGGCATAAAGGGTGTTTGGGTGATTCTAGGGGATATAATTATGGATTAATGTTATTATTACCTTAAATATGATCAAGAATACATCCAAAATTTATAATCAATATGAAACAACTTATGCATACCCCTTAAATCTTGAAATACACCTACAATAGTCCTTGTGTAGTGTTGAGCATGGTTGAAGGTCAAAGTAAGAGTTGAAATTATTTAATGGATATGAGATGGATCCACATATATAAATACCATGTAATTTTTTATTACCTGTTTATCATGAAATAAATGGATAAGTAATCAAAGTAAGGGGCCTAAATGGTGAAAACTCAGTCAACTTGTTATAAGCTCCACATAGTCTGCCTTCAAAAAGCTAGTTTTGGGATTTGAGAGAGATGGATGGTCAATTGACCTAATAAAGGGATAATTTTTTTTGTAACTAACCATGGTCACTTGATTAATCCTAAAAAATGGTTTTTTGTGTGATAAAAATAGGGTAAGTACCCCTATTTCATCTCACATAGGGGGCACTTTTCTAGGTGCATGACCCTACATTCTTAATAAAGGAGGTAAGAACATGCGCCAAATGTCAAATAAAAATATCAAATGGGTTTTTAATATTGTAAAAAATATATGTGAGCATAATAAACCAATCATATAAGGAATAAATTCAATAGAATTCTCTAAACTATCAGGTCTAT
The DNA here is from genome assembly GCA_037957365.1 of Torreya grandis. NCBI lineage: Eukaryota > Viridiplantae > Streptophyta > Pinopsida > Cupressales > Taxaceae > Torreya > Torreya grandis. The sequence goes on from JARHVA010001567.1 coordinate 907,150, forward strand.
AGTCATAGAGGGTAGGCAGAATTAAGACCTAAAGCCCAATGAGAAGGCACCTGTATTCATAGCCTTGATTAGACATTCTCATCAGTTGGTTCATTTTTTTTAGGTTTAATTATATATTTTAAAACTATTCAAAATCATGTAAAGTATCAACAAGGGTCATTTTTCTCAAAAAGTGCAGGTAAACCTATTAAACAAGGTCTAGGCCTAATATCAAAATGGGGGTTATTTTCATTTCTAGCTCTTGACGAGATATTTTTATGACCTAATAATGTATTTGAGATTTTTATAGAAGTTTTTAAGCCATTATTTTGTATATAAGTTCACCAATAAGTTTTTTTCTTGGTTTGAAAACATTCAGACCCTATAGAATGCATAGAAGAGGCCCAAGTGACTAGATTAAAATGCTCACAACTTCCATGAGGATTTTCATGGAAAGTTAAGGTATTTTGGGATGTTAGAGAGGTTATATAAGAATCCCTCAGTGGCATTGAGGTATAATTAAAATGTACCATTTTTATCAATAATGGCTAAGAATAGATACCTCTCTAAAACCCTCACAAACCCCAATTCAAACCTGATGGAGGAAATAATACCAGTATGGCATCCAAAAGACATAAGTTGGACATAAAACTAATTGGAGGTGAAAAATATCTCTTTAGATCTACTCCCTATCCAATTGAGTTGTACTACACCTATATGGATGGTGTATAACAAGGCTTATTTTGATAAATTTGTGTGTCTTGTAGGAATGGTAAAGTTTTAGATATGATGAAATAACTTTTGGGAGATATAATAGGACTTGTTCTAGGTCCCCATGTTCATATATTAAGGAATATAGGATATTAAGTGTGTCTATTATCTCCTTCATCTCAGCTAATCACAGTGAGCAAGTAGTGATCACTTAGTGAAAATGATGAAAACTCAAATTGGGAAGCCTTTTGAGGATTGATTCATGAACATAATGATATGGAAACTCTTGAAAATTTTCATTCCTCCTTGTGAATGGATTATATTGAAAAAATGGAAGCATAAAATGTGTGCTAAGTGTGAGAGGTGCATGAGAAGGAGTTATTTGTAACTATTTGAGATGATTTCTCATGGCCATTGGAATGTGAATAATTAGAGACCTCTCCAATGAATGTGAAGGATTATCAGTAACCCCTCCCACTCAGATCAACCATTAGACCTAACCCTATTTAGTGGTGAGGCATTCTAATTAAGTAAAATCATGACGGCAGTTTCATATGCATGAGAGAGCATCTATGCCACATTTGGAGGAGCTAGACAAGCTTCTAAGACATTTGTCCTTATTTTCCTTATAGTACCTACCTCATTATTGGTTCCATACTATTTTAACTCATTATATTTACTTGAAAAGTGTCTTAGTGACTATGAGCTTTACCTTCTCTCTTTTCTCTCACATTTATTATATATATTATCCTTTTTTGTTGTTGTATGGATCTTTGCAACTAAGAATGGGGAAGCCCTACTTAGTTTTTACTTTAAAATAATAAATAATGTTTTTTTTACCTCATTCATGACTTCATGAAGTGCATACTATGGTTGTTGGTCTTGTACAAGTGTATTTTACTTACCTTGACATGTTATCCTTCTTAATGACTTATGTAGTTTGAAAGCTCTCTTTTTTAGGTCAACAAGAAGTCTCTGATATGGATTATAGGTATAGTGACTAGTTAATTCATTAGTGTTTCTATAATACCTTTTGTCTACATCCTCCTAACCTAGACTCTCTCTATGACCCCATGCTTGAAACATTGATGTAAAAAAAGAGATTTTAGTTTGATGGATGAAGTGTATTGGTAGTTTTCCTTTTGATTCCAAGTGCATTGAAAATGGTGTGAGTAGACTATCTATTTGGTACATCACCTCCTTATATAGTATTATTTTAGTCTTCTTAACCATTTCCCTCATAAATTAAAGTGTGGTTGTGGTGTGTGGAAGTGGTACATCAAGGGAACTATCCCTAATCTTGAGACTCACCTCAAATTTGGTTCACCCACAACCCTGAGGTGTTTCCATTATGCCACTTTAATAAGGAGAGACTTATCATCTCCTCAAGGGGTGAAAGTTAAAGTGATAATAGTACCTAATAAATATAATGGTATAGGTACTTTAGGATCCAAGCTTGTTGACAAGACCTTCATGATGAAAATTCTTGATTTCCCCTTAAAATAAGATAATGAACTTCATGATATTCCTGAAGAATTTCATGCCATCCAACATTTCCTAAAAAATACATATCCTCTAATAAATAGAGAATAGAGGCATCCTTTGACTACTTCTACTCTTCTAAACAACTTTGGCACTCATCCAAACACCACATCAAATAATAATCTAGAGCCTCCAAAGAGAAGTACTTCTAAATAGAGTATTGATACATCTATTCCTTTAAAAAAAACTATATATAACATTGTAGAGGATATGAAAAAAATTAAAGATAACATTATATTACATGAATTAACATAGATAACTAAGCAAAGAGACCTATTTTTAGAATCCTTATCCAAGAAATATAGCAAGATATTCAAACTGACAATGAAAACATAGTTATGTACAAATCTAAGATAGAGTCCCCACCCTTCCTTCTTATAGTCAGAATATTTGGTAAGAACTTGCATATTTTTTTGTTAGATTCAAGTGCTTCTACAAATATTATGCATGTAGGTATTTTTAAGCAACTTGGTTTTAACCCCATTAAGTCTTATAGGGTTTTCACCCAATTAGATAAGTCCAGGGTCAAGGTGGTTGGAGAATTTTTAAAGGTCCACATGAAACTAGCTTCTGAGCCAAGAGTCCAACAATTCATAGATATCTAAGTGGTGGATATCCCTGATTCCTACAGACTAATTTTAAATAGAGAATGGATAAAATATTTAAATGGGTATAGGTCTATACATTGTTCACATATGTGGCTTCCTTAGAAAGGAGTTCTAAATTAAATTAGAGTGGAAAGAGAACCAAGGATGAAACATATGATCACAAAATACAATGGTTCCAATGAAAAGGTGAACATAGTTGACTCTGATTTGGGAGTTTTCACCCTTGCAGCTACTAAAGCAAGTAATTCTAAGCCTTCTCATACTATCCCTAGATTGTGGAAGATGCATTTTTATGGAGCTAGGTGTAAATCTAGATCTGGGTAGGCATTGTCCTAACTAATCCTATTGGTAAGAAATATCATGATTCTTATAGACTCTAATTCCTATGTACCAACAATCTTGTAGAATATGAATCTCTCATCCTAGGGCTACAATTTTCCATCAAGAAAAAATTCAAGGAACTACTAGTTTATGATGATTCAGAACTAGTAGTTAATCAAGTAAGGAGTAAATATCAATGCAAATTGTCATACCTTAAGAGGTATAAATTTAAGGTCTGAGATCTAGTTGAGTTTTTTGATGCATTCAATATTATGTCTATCACTAGGGAGGAAAATATTTTTTTCCAATCAACTAGCCTTTGATATATCTAATCTTATGCCTGACTATGACTCACCAAATCTCAGCATTGAGATGATACCTTATCCTTATATACCATAAAATGTAAACTATTTATAGGTATTTAGTGATGACTAATAAATCTTAAACTTCATGGCCAATTCAAGATCATTTGAGGCTCATATCATAGATGAGGCTGATGAAACCACCCTTGAGAGTAAATTTGAAGGCAAAGTCATTCAATTGAATGACAACAAGATACCTAAGGGAATGATTACATTAAAAAAGTTTTTTAATCAAGATAAGCTAGTTGAAGCCTCTAAGATTCCCAAAGTGAGTGGGAAAGATTACAATGTAGTTAATCTTACACCTCAAGATCAGCCTCAGTTGGTGAGCATTGGAAAAGCATGTACTAGTCTTGGAAATAAAAAGACCAAAGAGTTGTTAACAAAATACAAAGATGTGATAGCTTGGTCATATGATGACATGAATATTTTTGATCCAAGAGTCATCACCCATACAATATCTCTCAAAGATAATTTAAAACCTTTCAATAAAAAGTATATACCTCTAAATCCTAACTTAGAACACATGATTTTCAAAAAAATCAAGAGATTATTGGATGCTAGAATTGTATTTCCCATCAGGCACTCTACATGGGTTGCCAATTTAGTGTCAATTAGGAAAAAGAATTGTGAAATTAGACTGTGTTTTAATTGTATAAATCTAAATAGGTCATCTAAAAAGGATAATTATCCTCTTCCCTCTCTTGACCAAGTAATACAATTTGTTTTAGGTTCAACCATGATGTCTTTTTAGGATTTTTTTCAAGGTATAATCAGGTGTTGGTGGATAAGGAAGATAGAATGAGGATAACATTCACAACTAAGTGGGGTACCTTTGAATACAAAAGAATGTTTTTTGGATTAATAAATATAGGAGCCACTTTTCAAAGGTCCATGGACCATGCTTCCAAGGCTTAATTGGTAAGTGAATTATAATTTACATGGATGATCTAATTCTTTTCTCTAAGAATACGGAGGACCATTTCATGCATTTACAGTAGGTATTTAAAAGGTGTAAAAGGTATGGAATCTCTCCCTTAACCCTAATAAAAGCATGTTTTATGTCACTGAGGGTAAATTTCTAGGTCATGTTATCATTAAATATGGAATCTTCATAGATCTTGAAAGAGTGGAAGCCATATCAAAGATAGAGCCTCCCAAAAGTAGAAAAAATTGAAATCATTTTTTGGAAAAATAAACTTTGTGAGAAAATTCATTTCTAGATTTGTGAAAAATTTCAAACCATTGAATGATATGCTAAAAAACAATGCTAGAGTCTCATGGAATGGGGAATCAAAGAAGGCCTTTGGTGACATAAAAAGGGCAATCAGTCAAGCTCCAATATTTATAATTCTAGACTTTTCAAATTATTTCTTCCTTTAGTCTTTTACCTTCAAGCACACCACTATTATTATTTTGACATAAAATATATATGGGTGTGATCATCCAATTTTTTTTATGAGCACTAACTTAAAGAATTTTGAGTTAAAATATCCTTTCATTGAAAAACAAGATTTTGCATTAGTCAAAGTCATCAATAAATTTAGGCACTCCATTCTTAGGAATAAATTGCATTGTATTCTTCTAGATCTGACCACTAAGTTAATTCTAAGCTAGAATGAGATTGGAAAGTGAAGAGGTAAGTGGATGTTTGTTCTTAAATAATATGACATAGAGATGAATACTGCAAAATTGGTAAGGTGTTAGGGCCTAATCCAAATGATTGCCAACACTAACCCTAAATTGAGCATTATGTAAGTTGATCAACAAAATTTTCAACATAATGACTGGTATGATCCCATCATTATTTTACTAATCAATGGCACTTGTCCTATAGGACTAACCAGGGAGCAAAAAAGATCTCCAAGGCTCAAAGTAGCTCACTAACTGATCAAGGATGGAATCCTATATTAGAATAACTTTGAAGGTGTGTACTTGATGTGTGTTTTCAAGGAAGAAGTTACTGAGATAATAAGCAATTTTCATGAGAAGTTAAGAAGTGGACACCCATCTAGGAGAAACATAGCTCACAAGATCTTTAGGGCTGGTTATTATTGGCCCACCACCTTTAAAGATTATAATAATCATGTAATAAAGTGCCATTCATGCCAGATATTCAACATAAAATAACTAAAAGTAACAATGCCATTACAACCAATAATGGTTGATAAACCCTTTACATAATTGGGGATGGATTTTTTTGGAGTCATCAATCCTAACTCATTAGGTCACAAATATTTTTTGATAGTAATTGACTATTGTACTAGATGGACTGAGGTAGTAGCTAATAAACATTTAAAAACTAAAGTGATCAAGTTTTTAGAAGAAAACATATGCACGAAATTTGAGACTCCACTCTCTTTGGTATGTGACAATGGGTCTACATTCATATCCATAGAAATGATAGAATGGGCACATGATAATGGTGTTATCCTCAAGTTCTCTTCAAACCATCACCCTCAAGGTAATGGAGTATCTGAATCAACAAACAAAAACTTAATAAAGTTAATTAAGAAGTCTGTTGCAAAAAAATGTAGAACATGGCATAAACTTCTAAAGTATGCCCTTTGGGTAAACAAACTAAGAGTCAAGCAAGCCCTTAAAGCATCCCCTTTCCTATTAGTATATGGCCAAGAACCCATATTCCCCATCACACTCAAGCTACCAACTTACAAGTTTATGCAAGTGTATATGGAAGAAGATCAAAAACTTTTTAATTCAAGGCTATTGGACATTATTCAGATAGAATATGCACAAGAAGAAGTTTTTTCCAAATTTTGTACACACTAGACTATAGTAAAAAAGTGGTTTGAAAATCGATCAAAGATAAAGGTGTTTAGACAAGTATATTTCATTCTTCTTCAGGACAAAGCATCTAAACCCAAGGGTAAACATGGCAAGTTCACACCTCTATGGATTGGCCCCTACCAAATTGCAGATACACTTGAAGATAACATTTTCAAACTAAAATGCCTACAAGGAGTAGAATTCACACTACCCATCAATGGGTAATATCCCAAGCATTATTTATATACTACTCCCTTTGGGATCTTCATGGAGTAAATATGTAATAATGATTAGAATTAATATAGGTAGGCTAGTTTAATTTCATTTTAGTCCTTTCCCTTCATGTCCCTTATTTGTATATGAGTTTGTATATATTTACTTACCCTTGTTTTAATTTATGTTGTGTTTTTTTTCTCTATTGCTATGTTCCTTACTTTCAATAAGTCCTTTTGGGATAGCCCTCATCTCAAATTTGATGTAGTTTTCTTTAAAACTCTAGAAGTTCAAAATGTAGGTATGAACCTGATGCAAATTCTAACCATGGATTTGAGATATGATCTTGATGTTATAATTTAAATAAAATAGTGAGGATTGATGGATAGGTTAACTATTTCATAAAACCTTAGACATTATCTTGACCTAGACTTGGTTTTAAGAATAATTGTACATATAGAATGAAAAATTAATCTATTGAATCACAGTCACACTTGTACTTAAAAAACATCCTTTCCTAGGGACAAAGGTTGCAACCATAGGTGATTATCTGAAGATCAAAAACTTGACCAAATCCTTGAACCTAGCTAGTTTGGTTCCCAACATTTTTTAGAAATCTTAAAATACCTAAAAATACAAAAAATAAGAACTTATTACAAAAACTAAAGCTTTTCAACCAAAGGTGATTATTGTATTCTCCACTTAGACTATGGATGCTTAGATGGTAGTAGATTAAGGTTGTGAATGGATTTAAAGGCATCTCTATCAGTGTTTTAGATGTCTGGATGGTAGTAGAACAATGCTTAAGTCTTCCTTGAACTAGAAGCATAGTTCTTAAGGAATATCTAAACATGATCCAAGTTAGTGTTAATGATTAAAGGCATGAAACTTGGAAGTTGTCCCCTAAATCCCATGGAAAATAGTAAGTGGAATCAAATCACACACACAACATGGCTACGTTTTGATGTTTGATCTTAATTATATAGGTGCAAGGTTTATTTCAACCATGAAATGATCTTGATAATGACATTGATCAAGTGGAACGAGTGATCTAGTTATTTGTTTAAACTAAAGTCTCTAAGTTCTAACATATTTCTATGTTTCCCTTGGAAGTCACCATTTTTTGAGTTCAACATACCCCATTTTTGAAAATAGGGACCCTTTTGAAAAATTTGAACCTTAACACTTAAGAACTTGACATGTTTTGCACATTATTTAAATTTGAAGATCATCTATGTCTAATAAGTCTAGCCTATTTGTTCATGGTTCTATTTTAACCTTGCCTAATGTTGTTGATAATGAATCTTCATGTTTTGACTGTAGGTTTTATGGGACCCTCATGTAATGGAATACACTTGGAATTTACAAAATAGTCATATTCAAGCTTTTACTAGCCTTTGGTATATGAGAATTGAAAGTTGAATTCATATTCTAAATCCCTCATTTAGAGAACCCTAGCTTACACACTTGGTTCAAATCCAATTTGGTGGGCGAAAATTTGGTGGGAATGTTTTAAACATTATTTAGACTTAAGCCTAAATTCTATGTCAAGGCTTGGTCATGTTTTTCAACATGACCAAACCTTGGTCTAAAATTATAGATTTGGTATTTTTATATTATGAGCCCCATTGGCCCACCTTTTATTATAAACAAGGTCTAAATTTTATGTTTATGGGGACCTTTTTTTTCTTAACTTGGTTTCCCTTTAATTCATTGTTCCTCTTTATTAAAAACTTGGACTAAGGTCTTAGTCTTAAGTCTCCATTCATGTTTATTAACATGAACTAGACCTTAATACGAAGACCTTAGCCTAAGTCCCTACTTTAACTAGTCCTAACTTAATTATCTTACCTCTTTATAGAATTTATGGCTTTCACTTAGTTGGGACTAGATGATCAGATAGAGTGAAAGAGGCCTGACAAATCTAAAGCATTAATCGATCAGACTAATCCCATGTGATCACCTGAATCAAAATTGATGGTCTACACTCAAGATGAGGTTGAAGATCCAATGATGCGAATCTAAGATCAAAGCTTAAAATGGATCCCTTTTATTAAACACAAACTTTTCCTAAGTTTAAACCTAAGGTCTCAATTGTATTTATTAATACAATGAAACCTAAGGATAAAACTTATGTTATGGCTTTAATCATTTGAAAGGCCCCTTTATTTGAAGGCTTAGGATTCATATGATAATTTTATCCCATTTTTATATAGTCCTAACCTCACTTAATCCATTTTTGATTAAAGGAACTAACCATATACAAGTACCTAGATCAAGATTAATGATCTATGGTTACTCGCATGAAATAGATATGATGGAGCGAAAACAATGTTATAATGTCAAAGTCAAAGATCCATAAAAGTCCTACAAAGATGACAAGTGTCACCATCTTGAGAACTTATATCTCAATCGATAGTCTATGGGTCCTTCCCAAGGTCATCATGGTCAAAGGTTAAAAGCCTCATAGAATTACCATGTGGCACACCCACATTGAGCTTAATGTTAAAAGGGCCCCATGCATCAAAACATGGACTTAACCTAAGTTTTTTACTATAGAGTTTATTTTATTTGTTAATATAGTGTAACATTAGGATAAATCCTTATATTATCACTATAATGTTTAAAGGTTCCTATTTTATCATGCTTTAAAGTCTTAAGCTTATAACTTTATCTAATTTTCATACATGACCCCGAGCTAACTTGATCCTCTTCATGGCCATAAGAACCAATGGTATGCATCCACTCAGATCATGATCTACGGTCTGCACTTATTCATAGGGGATGATTTGATGGACATATTAAACCCAAGATTCTATAGGATCAACTACGTTTGAGACTTAAATTTGATGCTCTCACTCCTATCATTTGATATTCATGAAGCTATTATTGATGTGTGTGAGGCCATCAAATTTTAGGCCTATATGAAAGGTTATTATAGATTAATTTTGATGTTCACATGAATGTCAAGAGGCATCCATAACATGTTTATTGATTTTTATGAGACCATCAAAATTAAACTCAATAGCCAATTTCACTCAAATAAAAAATGGTCCTAAGACTTACTTCTCAATGCCTAAAATGATCGTCCATAGATTAACTTGATTGTTTAAATCCATGTTTAAACTCAATATCCTTATAAATAGTTTTGGATTTGTATAGACTAAGCTAAAACATCATGCTAAAATATATTCATGTTTTTAAACATTAACCTGAATCTTAGTCTACATAAGCCTCATGGTGTTTTAAACCTAATAAGTTTAGTTTGACAAAAGGGCCCATCACAATAAGACTTGGATTAGGACTTATGATCTAAATTTTTATCATGTTTATTAACATGATAAACACTAGGTCAAAGAATTACATTAGGTCCATTGATCATTTTGGGGACGGCCCTTTTATATTATGTTTTGGGACTTAGCTAAAAACTTTAGCCTAAAGTTTATATCATGTTTACTAAACACAAAATAAACTTTAACCTAAAGTATTTATCCTATGTTCCCTTTTGTATCCTGATGCTAATTAAATATCATTCACCTTTGTAGGATTAATATCTCATGATTAATCAGAGCAAGCTGATTATATGGAGCATAATCAACATGGACTATACAATAAGACCTCCTAAGACCTATGGGTTTGACACGTGGAAAATGTTGTTCCTTGCAAAACTTATAGGGTGTATAATCCAAAATTCCCACAAGGATGCCAAGTTACATGTCTATGGATCCCAAGATAGACAAGGATTAATAGCATGCAAGTCCCAAAATCATGATCAATGACCTATATTGATTTATGCATGGAGATCCAAAGATGTGAGACAAAGCAAATTTTAAAAGGCAATAATTAGTGATTTAAAAGTATTAATGAAAATTCCATGAAAACTACCATATGGATACCACATAGACACCATGAAAGCATAAAATGACAAAATCAAAGATTTTATGGGCATAAAAAGTCAAAGGTATAAATGCAAGGGTCTAAATCAAATCCAATACACAAATTCACCTAAGTCTGAGTAACCATCACCATTAAAGCTATATAAAATACCTAGCCTTCACAAAAATCCCTAATTTGAGCCCAAATCAATCATAGTTGAGTCAAAGAGAGCCATAGTGCCATTTAGACAAGTACAAACTAATGCAGAGATAATTTGTAGGTAATTAGTGAATAATTTTCAAATCTCATAGTCATGGCGGCTCAAAGGCAATAGCAAAAGGAGGACACATAATTGTACTTATCCTCATACATGGAGGGAAGAATCTTTAAGGACATAGAATTTGATGTTGCATCATGAAACACTAGAGATAACAACTGGTTCAAGATTTTTTGGACTATTGAGGAGATGCAAGCCATCACAAGGTAAGGGTAGAAGAATGCCACAATCAACTAGATATACAATGACCTGATCTCCATCCAAATGACTCATCTCCACTACGTGGTTGTAAAAATTGAGGTATTACACTATATCGATGTTATTACTCCTATTTTTTAATAATTACAAGATTGATCAAGACATGATAGTGCATGAATGTAATTTCAAAAAAGTAGCATATATCTCCCCTCTTATATTTGAAAGTTATTACAAGCTATCTAAACATCAAGTGAATTTTCCCATAATTAGAGAATGGTCAAGGAAAAATGACATGAAATCCACCCTTACCTTGTGGCTATACTCTAGGACCCACATAATCATATACCCTACTAGTAAAATCCTAATTGCCTAGTTTTAAGAGGGAATTAGAATAATCATGACATTGCTAAATAGATTATTTGGGGGGGGCCTCCACTACCTATGTCAACAAAATCTAGGTGGTTTATATATATTTCATGGTGGAAAAGGGACTCACTCCCCCAATAGGTGAGATGATCAACATTTACTAAAAATAGTAGTTATTGTCCATAAAGAAGAAAACTAACAATCACTTCTTTATGATGTCCTATCTTTTAGATGCCCTACTAGCCACCACCAAAACCCTTGACATGAAGAATCAGTCACTTGAAGGTAGACCAATTATTTCCCATCACTATTCCAAATTACATATATTCAAGTATAGACATAATATATAATTCATTTGTGATTCTGTATATCTAGCTATAATAGAAGCCATCACATCTATCCCTATGGGTAGGGTCAACACTCTAATCAAAAAGTATGTGGATATAATTGGGGATATCTAGTTATACTTAGACTGTACTATAATTATAATAGAAGGAACCCTTACTTAGCCACTCAAATTTTTAATCCATGTACCTAATAAATTTTATAATTGTTCCATGGTATAGACAGAGTATTCAAGAGAAAAAGGAAGGGACTCATCCACCCTTTTATTTTGGCCATCATTAGGACTGTATTGCAAACTTGGGAGTAGGTAGACACTATCTCCAAACCCAATGACTCCTTCAATTTATAGTTGGATGAGTTGAGGAAATGGGACCCGTATGATAGGATTCTGAGCATTTGAAATCAAAAATAATAAATAATACCTATGAACACCAACCTGGTGTCCATGATGCAATGTTTATTAGGGCCTCTAATTTCATAGAAGTATTGACTAGGCTAAAGAAGCATAATATCATGCTTGAGGCTAGGTTGGATAGAGATGGAAAACCACCTAGTGAAATATGGAAAATAGGACCCATGAAATACCACTTATTACTTGGGCCCTCTTCTAATCCCCTTCCAGAATAACCACAAGAAAATGTACAACAACATCAAGTGCAAGTTACACAAAGGTCCAAAAAGGAGAGATTGGAAGAGAGACCTAGTGAAGGGACATCATCTTTAGCCCAACCTAATAGACCAAAGTCCCCAATTGAGTACATTGACATGATTACACTAGGTCCTAAGGAGACAATGGAGGATGCACTCAAAGTACTTGTCGATGCCTATGGATTATACGAATAATAGGAACAAGTAGAGGAACCTCAAACCCAAGCTAAAGAATAAAAAAATGAAAAGGGTAAGGATATTGGTTTTGACCTAGTTCCAGTTGTACCCATATAAGAGAGAAAGGCTAAGTTAGCATTGGTCCCTATTGGAAAGAAGATACCAAAGTTAACCTTCACTCATCCTTTAAGTCAAGTTAGCTTATTCAATGATGAAAATCTTATTCATGGGATAGTCATCCCTAAATGGTTCATATATGTAAAAATACAAAATATGCCAACCTTACATCATTCATGGGCCATAACCAAGGCAATCAACATCACTATCCATGACGAGATCAAGCCATGTATAGTTACTTTGATGAAGTAAGAACAAGAAATAAATATGAAAACCCTTGAAGATTCAAGTGGCATTTAATTGGACACTCTTGGGGCCTCAAATAGCACTAAAAAGAATGGTAAAAAATAAAGTCATGGTTGAGGGTGAAGAGCTCACTTTTCATAGAGTTGAACCATTTTTTGGCTTGACTCCAGTAGGAGGTTAGGGACCTAGTGAAGACCCAATCCATGAGGAGGATATAGTTTTACTAGCTGATGCTCATTCATCTCAGTTGAAATTGGGCATCAATGACTTATATCAAAAAATAGAGAACCTACTAAAACAAAAGGAAAATATTGAGACAAAATCTATTATGTCAATCCTAAAGGAAATGATTAAGATGTTTGAGGCATATTTTTATGGTATGATTGATTTCTTGAAGACAATGAAGGAAAGGTAGATTCTACTAGCCCAGTAAGATGCAGCAATCAAGGGTCTAATAGCCCAATGATAGAATTTAAAGGCTAAAATGAAGTAGCTAATTAACATACTAGTTGAGGACCAAATTTTTGGTTTCAAAACCATTAGTTTGGCCCATTTAAACATAATCATGTGATTAATTGTTGATAAAATCCAAGGTTTGGGTTCATAGTCAAGCAACTTGAAGACGATCCTAAGAGATGACAAAGAGATAATGGACAGAATTTAACAAATCCTTAGAATGATGATTACTAAACCCGCAAAACTCAACTCCCTAGGAATCATTGTAGGCAATGAATACAATCACATAATCACCTTAGTCATGCAAGAAGTAAGAAGCAAGAGCAAAGGCAAATCTAGGACCATAACAACAAGATCATGAATATGATCCTAATTATAGAATATAATATTATCGAGGCAAGAAGCATCAAAGAATCCATGACAAAAAATAATATGTATTTTTAATACTTCGCTGACCAAAAAGATGAGTTTCTCCTAGATCCAGCCATTAATTTAAAGCTAGTTGATGAATAGCATCAAAAGTCCATGAGGATTCTTCAGCAACAATAGTGGAGTTATTTAGCATAGGTACCACTAGATAGCTAGTAATATTATATTTTGGTAGAAACTTTTTAATCTTCAAAAATGGAATATTCTTTTTGTAAAGGCATGTGCAAGTTTTTTAGCACATTTACCTATAGGTCAGTCCACTTGGGAAAAGGTAAATGTATTATAGTAACTTTGTAAAAAATGGGTAGTTGCCCTTATTATTGTACCTTTGTAGCTAACATGACTAGCTAGTATACTACCTTAGCCTCCTTCTAAAGGCAAAATTACCATTTATAAAGGGAGAGTTATAAGACTTAAAAACTACATTGTAACTTTTGAGTAATTTAATACACGTAGGGAATACTGTAAATTTTGTCCCAATCTAATTGTGCAAATTATATCATGGCTTCTCTCTCAATTTTCTATTTTAAGAATCAAATTTGAATGGGTTTTATAAGAATTTTGAATGTGCATCTTTGATATAGGGTTGTTAATTTATGTCAATGCTAGATTAGTTGAATGATCTTGAGTTTGTTTCATTTTATTTTCTCCACATTAAAATGTGCAAATGTTATTTGATTGCAGTAGTAAATATTTAAATCAAAGTCAACTCTTACTTATATTCCTTCATATTTTCCTTGGATACTCACCTAGTGTGTAGTGGGATCTAATCATCTTATATTTTGCATTATATACTAGTTAAATGCATGTTCAACCAAAATTTAAACCTTGTCATAATGTCTGATGAAAGGACCAACAATCACATATTTCTTTTCTGCCCTACCCTTCCTTTTGCTTCTTTTTTTACTAGATCATTATAACTTATAATCACTATGAATACTCATTTTAGAATAATCTTAGATTATATTTTGATCATAATTTACCAGTACTAGCATAGATGTTGCATACCTTACAAAGATTATTAAGGACCAAGGTGACTCCCAACCACCAATTAATATAAATGTTTTGGAATAGTCTATGTGCTCTACCTCTATTTCACCAAGGAAAATCTAATTATCACAACTTACAACTCATGCTTTGAATGCCCTGAGTTATAAAATGAGAAGTGTTCTTTAAACACTGAGAGCACCTATGATACATATAAAGGCATCAATAGATTATTAATAAAATCATTTAATTACATAGGATTACAAGCTCTTGAATTACCTTGCTCTAGCTTCAAAACCTTTGCCTATATAGATGATACAGTTTTATTAAGGGATATTGTAATAAGTGAGGTTGATGGTGTAATATGCACAATAATTATAGGGTGTGTATAATCTAGCTAATACCAATAGGCATGGTAATATATGACAAACCTAGTGTTGCCCCCAAACTTTGGGTGGGAATTGCATAGGTATACATAGGCATAGTATAAATAATAATAGTCAAAAAACATTTTATATAATTGGTAACTTAAAAATGATAGTTTATAATAATAAATAGGTCATGCATTGTAAAATAAATATCTTAATATGTAGGTTTAATTTTTAGGATTATATTTTAAAAATTATCCAAATCTTTACAATTTTGATGAATTTTATTTATAAAAATTGAATAGGCTTTCACTTGGCTAAGATCTACCACATTAAGATAATTAGGATTAATTCTATCTCATTATTAATTATTATTTAGATTAATATGTTTTGAACTAACCATATAAACATAATCATATTTTTATACATAATCATTTATACTTGCATCATCAAAAGAATAATAAGTAGAAATAAGATACATTGTATTTACTTCAATCATTTTATATGAATCCAAAAGAATATTATTATCCTCAATATGTACACTAGTTAATTTAGTACTTCTTAAAGCGATAAATTATTTAACCTTCTTGGATGGAAGAAGTGAAATCATGTAATTATGTAGAAGGCTAGGTCCAAAAGATTAAAATATTTAATTCCTTTTGTAAAGTAAAATAAGAAATTAGAACTTAAACCCTAGGATAAAAAACCTATAAAACCCTAAAAATAAAGATGAAACCATAAGGGAAACCTAGGGTTTGACATTTTAAATGCAATATACAAGTTCAAAAATATGTTTTACCTTATTTTAAATTTGTTAACCCTTAATAGGATATAAACTATTATTTCATTATTATTTCACAATCTATTACTATCAAACACTAATCTAAATCTAAAATTTAAAAACTAGTTTGACACTTTTACTTACTAAATGTGGAAATTACTAAGTGAGATGAGATACTTATAATTTTTCTATATAGGGTAATAGGTATGAAAATGGACTTTGAGTCATTTAAATCACTTACTAGAGTCTTGAGATCAAATGGACATTAACATAAGACTATGGTAACTTCCATATTGTTGCTTGAGTGATCATGAAATAGGTGAGGTTGATGATGTAATGTGCATTCTCATTTTAAAATGTGCATAGGCTAGTTGGGTAGAAATAATCATGGTAATATATGATAAAATTTGTGATTCCCACAAATCTTGGGTAGGCATCACATATGTATCAAAATATGTAGACATAAGCATAGTATCAAGAGTCTTAGTATGAAAACATTGGGTGGAAATGGTAGTTTAAAAATGTTAGTTGATAATAATAAATAGATCATGCATTATGATAAAATTATCTTGATATTCATATTTAGATGTTAGAATTATATTTAAAAATTAGTCCAAATCTTGATAATTTTGATGAATTTGATTTATAAAAACATAAAACGACTTTAACTTGGTTAAGATCCACCAAATTAAGGTACTTAGGATTAATTCTATCTCTGTATTAATGATTATTTTGGTTACTATGTTTTGAACTAATCATATAAACATAATCATTTTTTTAACGATAATCATTGAAAATTACATCATCAAATTAATAATAAATATAAATAAGATTCATTTCATTTATTTTAATCATTTTATATGAATCCAAAGGAATATGATTATGCTTAATATGTGCACTAATTAATTTAGTAAAAGAGGATGAAATCATGTATGTAGAGGGCTAGGTCTAAAAGATGAAAATATTCAATGCCTTTTGTGTATGTAAATAATAATTAAAAACTTAAACCCTAGGACAAAAATATATAAAACCCTATAAATAAGGATGAAACCATAAGGAAAACCTAGAGTTTGACATTTTAAATACAATGTATGATTTCACCAATATGTTTTACCCTATTTTTTATTTGTTAACCCTACATAAGATATAAACTATTGTATCATTAAGATTTCATAATCTATTATAATTAAACACTAATCTAAATCTAAATGGAAAAAACTAATTTGACACTTTTAATAACTAAATGTATAAATTACTAAGTGAGATAAGATACTTATAATTTTTATATATAGGGTAGGTATGAGACTGAAAGAATGTGAAAAATAGGTAGGAAAGTGGAATTTTAGTCACATAGATTAGATACATCTTGGGATCAAATGGATGTTAACATAAGACTATGGTAACTGGCATAATATGCTATTTAAAGAGAAGATACTTTAAAAAACTTGTGAATCATTTATATCTCTTTATTTTGATGTCTTAGCAATAGAAGAGGACTTGGGTCTTGTTATCATTTCCAGTCATATTTAAGGGGACATTTAATTATTTAAAGATAAATCCCACTTAATAAAAATAAATTTTAATTAACACTCATGTTTATTTTATGAATTAGGTAGAATATAAATCAAATCAAGTTAAAGTGTTATATATCAGAAAATTAAACAAATATAGAGAAAATAACTAAAAATCTCATCTGCATATAAGAGAACCACTAGCCATCATTTTTTTCTCCTAATGAACTTCTACATAATATCTTAGCTATACTATTGGATAAAAATGTAATTACTTTATGCCCTTAGTATTACCATCCTCCACCTAATTTGGATAAAATAAAAAGCAAACCATTTTTTACTTTACATGGCATTAATGGACATCATGATAATGATTAATATGCACATAAATAAAATATAAATGAACTTGCTAATAAAGGATGAATTTCATTTCAAACAAATTATAACATTATTCAAAAATATTTTCCAAATTAAAACATTCAAAAACATTCTTTTCAATCTTCATATTATATCAAAAGTACAACTATGCATATTATTCATAATTTGAATAAAATTTCAACCCAAGAAATGTCTAAAAATAAAAAGGTACCCACTCAAATTTTTGATTCCAAAACCAATGTAATTTCAAGTTGAACATAATACATTAAAATTCATGCTACATAAGATAATACAAACATAATCATGAAACTAATATATCCGTATGTTGTATTTTTATATCCATCTTGTTGGCAATTTCACATTCCAAATAATTCCAAAAATAAAAAAATACACTAAGGAAAAAACCATCAAGTGTCCATGTCATATATAACCTTCATAAGTTAAAACATCCATATCATATAAAATTTTATACATATGAAAGTTCTAACATAACATCAATAAATAATTATCCCTTGTCCACTAACTATCAAAGCATAATCAACATATACATCACTATCATGTCCAAAGGGTACTCCATAGGTTGATGCACATGCTACACCATGTGACCTAGACTATGATCCACCTCAAGCCTCATATCCCACTAATATCTCTCTAAATGTTTTCTACTTACCTTGTAACTAAACATACTCTAAAAATATGTTTCTACTAAAATCTGAATCATTTTCTAGTGGAAGCATCTATTTTAAAGACAACTCTAATTATAAATGGTCTTTTTTGATCACCAAATCATATCACTCCACCTATAACTCCTATACTCTACAAATTATAGTACATATGATATATTCATAATAAAAACACTATCAAATAATGGTCCATGTGTCCCTATCATGATAGCTTTCACCATAAGTCCCTAAGGGATGACATTATTTACAACATGCCTAGTAAACACATAAGGGTTAGAATCTATTAGAAATATCTAATGCTCATCATCTCTTAGATTAAAAATAATGTATTAAATTAACATATCTCTAATTTTTATATAACAATATATCAAAAAAATACAATGTTTTTCCATACATCCAATACTTTCTATTGTTGGGGTTATTATTGGGGCTACTACAACTACCACTAGAAATAAACATGAAAACCTATGTCACCTCAACCATCATGTATATGCCTTGGTATATCCAACATCATCCACATATATAATATAAATAATCTCATCTCTATCATCATCTAGTAAGGGAGCTAGTTCTATTACTATAGGAAATTTAGATCCCTAACCTTGTAGGAGCTATCAATAATCAATCTCGTATCACTGGTGTTGGGTAAACTCTTTTCTATAACCTAAAATAGAATATAATACACTCAAATTAAAATATCTCATATACTCCAAGAAACCCTTCGTGTAATCGATAACTAACACAAATGCACCCTAACTTCATGACATCCTCATCCCAACCCTCAAAACCATAATATGGTCACCATATAATATTGGATTGTGTCAACTGATCTAAAATTTGTAAATAAATTCTTAGTACATAACTGATTCACCTAACCAATGTTATTCCATATCTATACATATGTCTAAGGGTGGTCCCAGTCTAGAACGGGCATCTAAACTAGTTGAATCACTACTATATATTCATTTTCCCAATAGTGCAATAATGTGGTGGAGACACACCTCCATTATATCCTTCTTGTGTAAACCTATGGAAATCTCTGTATAAATTGGCCAACATAGTGTGTTATAATGAATATAAATTATCTCACTCCTTAATAATATGAACAATATCAATCAGATGTATAAACTCACCACATCACCTCTATCCACATCAATAAAGGAAACCTATAAACCACAAAAGAACTTCCACAATCTTGAAACTAATGACACAATAATATGAGATAATAATATTGTATACTCTCATGTATCATACCCATCACCCTTGGAATAGACTATCAAACATTGATGTGCTTCACCCATACTCACTCTGGTCTTAACAACAACTTGCACATAAACTGTAGGTAGTTGTAAAATCAAACACACATTCTCTAAATTGATGGTCATCACTCCTATGGGAAATAAAAATGTGTAGGTATCTAAATGCCACTACTCTACTAAAGTTTTCATCATATACATATCACACAACATTAGATCCAACTCAAAAAAATTATCAATCTCACTCTTTATAATGGCCCTCTCAAAATGTGATAAATTTAATCCCAAGACTTTATCCATAATGTGACCCTGATGAAAATCACGGGTGCTCAAATCATTGTACAATCATAAACTACATTTGAAATATCAGCATTTTGAATATTCATCCATACCAAAAAACTTTGAAATCCAATTTAAATTAATAAATGTGTGCATTAGGGCAAACACTTGTGAAAAAAATTAATGTAGGCAATCTGATGCAGACATGTCCACACTCATTTGGATAGGTCTGGGAAGACCTAGACAAGGTTGGGCATGAACAGACAATGGCATGACAGTAATTAAAATGATTAAAATAAAAAATAGAAAAAAATAAAAATTAATAGTAATAAGTGGTTTGATACTCACCAATCCAAACTCAAAATCTATCTCTACTGTGACACAAACTCACTCAAACTATATCAAAAATAAGGATCTCCTCTAAGTCATTTTTTTACTATTTTATTCAAATTTTCAATCTTTTCTTACTATTAGGTTAAAATTATATTAACCTTCCAATACACACACATACACACACACACACACACACACACACACACACACACACACATCATTCTAATTTTTAACCTAAGGTGCCCTATCTTTTCTAGGGCACCCCCTGCAAATTCTCACTACCTAAAATTCAATCTATGATGACTTTCATGATATTTATCCAAAACTCCAATGAATATTTCCACCCCATAAACAAAAATTTGAAAATTAAATAGGCTTACTAGAATGCATAAAAATTAATTAAAGATATTTTTTAATTCAATGTGACATCTTTAATTAAAATAAGAGAATTATAGCTTTTATATATATATATATATATATATATATATATATATATAGACACACACACACACACACACACACACACACACACACACACACACACACACACACACACACATCATTCTAATTTTTAACCTAAGGTGCCCTATCATTTCTAGGGCACCCCCTGCAAATTCTCACTACCTAAAATTCAATCTATGATGACTTTCATGATATTTATCCAAAACTCCAATGAATATTTCCACCCCATAAACAAAAATTTGAAAATTAAATAGGCTTACTAGAATGCATAAAATTTAATTAAAGATATTTTTTAATTCAATGTGACATCTTTAATTAAAATAAGAGAATTATAACTTTTAATATCTATGTAATAGGAATTATCATCCAAGTGCATATTATAGAGATAAAGTGCATTCTTCCATTTTTAGCATTTATTTTAATGATCAGATGCAAGATATTATTGAGAGAAATCATATTCATATTTAAAGAGAAATAAATTATTTAAATAAAAATCTATAGCTAGGATCCTAGCATTTTTTTTAATATCTTTCTCCAAATTATACTAATGACAAAGATATTAGAACAAATGTCAATAAAAATGATTAGGAAAATAATAATTATAATAAATTCTATTTTTATTATAGATATAATTGATTAAATGATTTTATTTTAAAAATCATTCAAAACCCAAGAATAAAAATGCCTCAATACAAATTATATATAACGAGAATGTAAATTCAATTGATAGTTCATAGATCATCCCCAATAATTAAAATCATGCATAAATGGAATAAAAAAATATGGAATCATTTTAAAAAATTATTAAAATCTATATTTAATAGATAATGAGTTTCTTTATAGCATTACATTTTAACAAATATATAGGTTATTTACAAATAACTATCGAAGTACATGATGGTACATAGAAATAAACCTTAGGGTGCATCCTTCTGCATATTTCAGTAGGTCAAAATAAATCACAATGATTTTTTGCATAGTATATAGGAAGTAATTATATAATGTGTTAATTGGTAGACAATAATGTATACTCTCCTAAAACATACCCATCACCTTTGCAATAGACTATCAGATAAATATGTTCCTCACACACACTCACTTGGGTCTCAAAAAAACCCACACACCAACTATAGGTAGTTTTAAAATCCATCACACATCTTCTAAAGTGACATTCATCTCTTCTATGGGCAAGTAAAAGATGCAGGTATATAAATATCACTACTTTGTTAAAGCAGTCATCATATGCATATCATACAAGATCATATCCAACACCAAAATATATATCAAACATGCTCTCTTTGTAATATTTCTTTAAAGTGTGATAAAATTAATCCTCATATTGTCTCCATAATATGACCCTAATGAAACTCATGGGTGCTCAAATCACTCTAAAAACACAAAATTCATTTCAAACATCAACATTTAGGGTACTCATCCATACCCAAAAAAACATTAAAATATTATTTTAAAATAGATCGATCTATAGTAGGATAGACATTGGCACAAAAAATGTAATTTATAGACTCCAATACAATTATGATGTGTTAGATGATCCCAAATAGGGTTGGCCATGAACAGAAAATGACATGAAAATAATTAAAATGTATAATAATAATAAATTCAAAAATAAAAATCGTAAGGGGTTTGACACTCACCAATACTAGCTTGGAATCTATCTCTACCCTAGCACGAACTCTCTCAAACCATGTCTAAAGCAAGGCTCTCGTCTAAGGTATTTTTTTATTATTTTATTCAAATTTTTGATTTTTTTACTATTAAGTTAAAATGAAATTAACTTTCTAATATTTTTCAAATCTATATATATCATTAAAAAATTTAACTTAAGGTGCCCTATCATTGCTAGGGTACCCCCTCTAATCACTCATTAATATAAATTAAATTAGCAATATCTTTCACAATATTTATGCAAATATCTAACTGTCAAATTCATTAGAATCCCAATGGTATAATATTGCACACTATACCAATTTTGATATATTTATCTTACTTTCCAAATTCCTGATAATATACAAATCATTAATCTAATTATGTTTTGGCATTTCACTGTCTCCTTTCAAGGCACATGCCTCATTAAATTCACCCCTAAATTTAAAAGGAGGGAAAGATATCAACATATATGTATTCAAACATTTTTATATCTTCCTACAAAAGAAGATACTTAAAAAATTAACATGTATAACAAATCAAACCTCTGCATAATGTTTTGGAATATGACTCCCCTTTCAAAATATGTTGTCTAAAGAAGTAAATGAATTTAATATAAAATCAACAAAACACAAATCATGGGGACATAAATTTATTTCATTATCTCCCTCTTTTATACATTACAAAATCACAATACAAGTTATAAGGGACATGAAGTTGGTTTGTGTTACCCCTTATAGAAAATTCCAAAGTAGCAAGTATTGGTATAAATTTTCCAAATTAATAAATTTCACAAAATTACATTCGTAATGTATATCCTTTTGCAGTGGTGTGATTCATCTTTTGCAAGTGGGCCAACATATGAGCTTAATGATGTTCCATACCGTGGTCATAATTTTAATGAACCATGTACATTTGCCTATTTACACTTTAGATAACCATATATTTGTTCCCTCTTTTCCTTTTTTTCATATTATATTATATCGACACTCAATGGTTAACACTTTTAACTCATTTAGAGTGCTCCTCACAAGTGAAAGTTATATCTATTATTCAAAACATAAGCTTCACTCATCATTATTTGATCACTTTCCACATCACCTTATAATTTGGTACAATTAAGGTTTAGTGATAGCCAATGACTTACCAACTCAACCTCTTACCAATTTTGTTTATTTTCCCTAGCTAAGAGAAAAAATTGAAATCCCAATTTATCCACTTGGGTCATCTAGTCACTTTAGACACTTAGCACCACCTATGAAGACAAAGTGTGTTTCCAGGCTCAGGAATTTTTTTATCCTTTAATCTCATATATTTACTTTATTACATCACTAGAATATGAATTTGTAAATAATTTATAGGCACAAGATTAAATTAAATACACAATTTTACATAATTATGTTTATCTGGATCATTTTTTGAATGAATGGCTCACTATAATTTCATTTTCTTCTTGTTATCACTCCAGGTTAACCCTTTAAAGGAGATAGTTTAATTCTATTCAAGTTTGGACTAATATGGGATTGGCCTAAAGTTTGTGGGTGACCTATAGTAAGACCAAACCTATAGTTTATCGTGATAGCTCCCTTGGAACATCTACTGAAGCTATCTTCCTAAGACTTATTAATATTGGGGTTAAAAGAGATAGAATGAAAAAATTAAAGTAAAATCAACTCTAAGGATGGTGATGCACCAATATTCACTTATCCTCTCTTGACTGATCTTCAAACACACTTTGTGAATCAAATGGAAGGATAATGACTAAATAGGTTTCTTTACACACTCATAAACATAAATATTTCATGTGGAGGTTATGTGGGAGGTCTACAACTTGAAGGTAATGGAAGGAAGGTCTGATTGAGACACTACCAATCAACTCACTCTTCAATACAACTACCACCTCGTAACACTTCACATGACCTACATAAGATGATAATGTAAAAATAGATGAAGGAGAGGACCTATAAAATAATATGAAAATCATATTTTATGAAATTAAACAAACCATAAAACATATTACTACTAAAAAAGAAGTATGTAACAATCCTTTTCTCTATTGATTCTCAAGGTTTAAGATATAATTTGGTAGAAATTTTCTACACCCAATTGAGGGATGAAAAAAATGCCTCAAAAACTAAATATATAGAGTTTTTTAAGAGAGAGAGGAAGGAATATTTTCATATAAGTGGTATGGATATGCCATAATTTTCATGCAGTAGTTACAATAATCATCTGCACTCATGTATGCATTGCTTGGGTTGACTAGTACCTTAAATGAGTACCTTGAAGTGTTGGAGTCTATTGTTAGAAAGGTTTGGCCCATGAAGAGACCATTAATGCCATTATTATTCAAATCCCTTCAATTTAATTAGTTAATAACCTTTAAAATAGGTCCAATTACGCCTTCTCCATGACACATTACGTAGGCCTTCTCCATGAGGCATTAAGTAGTTGCCCTGACTTGCACATTGGCCATTTTTAAGAAACTATCAAAAATATTTTATAATTCCTATTGATATGGAGTATTATCACCTAAAAGGGTAGTTAAAAATATCTTATGATGGAAAATTAACTCCATAATTTCCTCCTATACCCATGAGCTTCTCCATTTTGTTGGCTAAGTAGGCCTTATGGATAAGTAGCCTAGTCTCTTGCTCATTCACTATTTAGAGAGTCATGAGAATTAAACTAGACCTTAAATATATATGAGTAGGCTTTATTTACGCATTAATAATCCTTATATATTAAGATATATAGCTTTCAAGTAGTCCATACTTGCAATCTCGCTCCACTTAGATGACTAGGCTACCTTTACTAGCTTCTACAAACTAGTTGTTTAGTGAAGGTTGGAATAAGTATTTACAAGAAAATATGTGAAAATTTCATGATTTTAGGAGGTGAAAAAAAATAAAACCATCCACTCTAATGATTGATAACATGTGACCAAGTCCTACACTTCATTTCCTTCTAGAAATCTTGAAAAGTTGTAGTTTTTTGAAGTGTATGTGCATTATCCATATAGACCAATACCCTAGCAGAAGCCTTCTTTTAGTGCACTAAACAAACCAAGTATTTTATAAGAGATTATAATAAATTTGGATTCATTTTATCTAAAATAATTATAATTAGGTCTTTATTAGGGTTTTAGGGAGGTTTAATAGGGTCTTAGGCTATTAATAGTTGTTCATGGAGGTTAGGGCCTTAACCTCTAAAACAATGCCACTAATATATTCTAAACAAATCCCCTAACCTCTCCTAAAGTGCTTAGATCCCCATGTATAATTTATATATAGTTTTGATCTTATCAACCTACCTCTTAGGTGAGAAATATGCATTTTGGCCAGTCTTGAGATTTCTTCAGGCTAATTACCAGCTATGGAATCTCCCCTGCAAACCAAAGTGGCCTACACATCTAAAACAACATGATAAACATCTCCATGAAGGTATGATATGCTAATTGATCATCTTTTATCCTCTATTACAACTCTTGACTTATATTACATTGAATAAAGTATTAGGTTTATATGTCTAACTATAGCATTTCTAAGTATTGACCCTAGGCTATGATTGTGAAGTACTTATCCACTTCCTCTAACATGGAAATCACCCTTGAGGGCCCTTAGTGATAGGACCTCAGTTCCCCAAAGATCTAACACAACTTGTCATAATTAAGAGCACACATGATTACCATTGTATAAGAAACTTAAGATTGCGGAAATAACCAAAAGAACAAATAACTATCAATGAGAAAACACACAGAATATGAGAGGCAACACACAATTGTATTCAACTCATTACAAAGGAAATTACAATAAAGAGATCACACTCTTCTTCCACCTCTGTGAGGCTTCCTCCTCAAGGGCTCCAAGTAATCTTCCCACCTAAGTAATCTTCTCTCATAGGTCATAACTAACAACTAACACAAGCTATTGTTCACCTCATTATAAATCCAGTACAACCGAGTACGAACTGGTACTCCAAGTAGATCTCACCATGATCCTGCTCCTGCTGTATTGCTATCACCTTGATCTTGCTCCCCCACCGATCCTGTTCTGACCCTCGCATACACACATCCCTACAAACCAACTTGATCTTACTTATCACATGTAGATCTCCACCATGATCCTACAACACCCTGCATATCAAACATGATCTTACATACATGGGGAATCCTACTTGATTCCACCATGGGAAGAACTCTCTAAGCTCCACACTTGGGTTCTACAAGTTCAACATAGTTCTTCACTTAACAATACAGCCCATGAGTCTATTATATAGATCTCATGCATACACTTAATTAGACAAGCGGCTCAAAGACTCGAACTAGTCTTCATCATGCAAACTACGTGTTCACTTAACTAATTGTTCATCAATAGCAGTTCTAACCACCACAGGCAACTGACATTGGTCCTTGCCTTCCTAGAGGTGATCGATGCTAGCCGATCTCCTACCGATGCCGATTTCCCTTGCACTGTCCCCTGATCGACGTCAATTTTGGCATGCCGATGCCGACGACTGTCATGCTCTGAAAACCTCCCTATTTGCCTTAGGTGAAGCTTTTAGCTCCACACCCTAACAATCTCCCACTTGGAGATAAATAGCTGCACCTATACCTATACCAATACTCTGTCTAATCTGCATCCTAGCTTGTATTCCTCTTCAAGCTCCCACTTGA
Source organism: Torreya grandis (assembly GCA_037957365.1). Lineage (NCBI taxonomy): Eukaryota > Viridiplantae > Streptophyta > Pinopsida > Cupressales > Taxaceae > Torreya > Torreya grandis. The sequence goes on from JARHVA010001567.1 coordinate 934,186, forward strand.
AGACAACCCACCACACTCCTTGTGGTGATAATCCTGTGCCTAAATTTCTTCATTCTTAGGTTACCTTCTTCTGCCATTTTATACTCTCACTCAAACAGCAACCCCTATGAGTAACCTGTAATCAACAAACCACTAACCAGATCTGGCCATCTGTTAGTCAAACTCACTCTGAGAACATCCAACCTCGCTCTGATACCATTTGATAGGACCTAAGTTCCCCAAAGCTCTGACACAACTTGTCTGAATTAAGAGCAGACATGATTACCATTGTATAAGCAACTTAAGATTGTGGAAATAACTAGAATAACAAATAACTATCAATGAGAAAACACACAGAATATGAGAGGCAACACACAATTGTATTCAACTCATTATAAAGGAAATTACAATAAAGAGATCACACTCTTCTTCCACCTTTGTGAGGCTTCCTCCTCAAGGGCTCCAATTAATCTTCCCACCTAAGTAATCTTCTCTCATAGGTCACAACTAACAACTAACACAAGATGTTGTTCACCTCATTGTATGTCTAGTACAACTGAGTACAAACCAGTACTCCAAGTAGATCTCACCATGATCCTGCTCCTGATGTATTGCTGTCACCTTGATCTTGCTCCCCCATCGATCCTGTTCTGACCCTCGCATACACACATCCCTACAGACCAACTTGATCTTACTTATCACATGTAGATCTCCACCATGATCCTACAACACCCTGCATATCAAACCTGATCTTACATACATGGGGAATCCTAATTGATTCCACCATGGGAAGAACTCTCTAAGCTCCACACTTGGGTTCTACAAGTTCAACATAGTTCTTCACTTAACAATACAGCCCATGAGTCTATTATATAGATCTCATGCATACACTTAATTAGACAAATGGCTCAAAGACTCGAACTGGTCTTCATCATGCAAACTACGTGTTCACTTAACTGATTGTTTGTCAATAGTAGTTCTGACTACCACATATAACTGACATTGGTCCTTGCCTTCCTGGAGGTGACTGATGCTGGCCGATCTCTTGCTGATGCTAATTTCCCTTGCACTGTCCCCTGATCGACATCAATTTTGGCATGCCGATGCTGATGACTATCATGCTCTAAAAACCTCCCTATTTGCCTTAGGTGAAGCCTTTAGCTCCACACCCTAACAATCTCCCGCTTGGAGATAAACAGCTGCACCTATACCTATACCAATACTCTGTCTAATCTGCATCCTAGCTTGTATTCCTCTTCAAGCTCCCACTTGAAGACAACCCACCACACTCCTTGTGGTGTTAATCCTGTGCCTAAATTTCTTCATTCTCAGCTTACCTTCTTCTGCCATTGCTATACTCTCACTCAAACAGCAACCCCTATGAGTAACCTGTAATCAACAAACCACTAACCAAATCTGGCCATCTGTTAGTCAAACTCGCTCTGATACCATTTGATTGGACCTAAGTTCCCCAAAGCTCTGACACAACTTGTCAGAATTAAGAGCACACATGATTACCATTGTATAAGCAACTTAAGATTGTGGAAATAACCAGAAGAACAAATAACTATCAATGAGAAAACACATAGAATATGAGAGGCAACACACAATTGTATTCAACTCATTACAAAGGAAATTACAATAAAGAGATCACACTCTTCTTCCACCTCTGTGAGGCTTCCTCCTCAAGGGCTCCAAGTAATCTTCCCACCTAATTAATCTTCTCTCATAGGCCATAACTAACAACTAACACAAGCTATTGTTCACCTCATTGTACGTCCAGTACAACTGAGTACGAACCGTTACTCCAAGTAGATCTCACCATGATCCTGCTCCTGATGTATTGCTGTCACCTTGATCTTGCTCCCCCACCAATCCTATTCTAACCCTCGCATACACACATCCCTGTAGACCAACCTGATCTTACTTATCACATGTAGATCTCCACCATGATCCTGCAACACCCTGCATATCAAACCTGATCTTACATACATGGGGAATCCTACTTGATTCCACCATGGGAAGAACTCTCCAAGCTCCACACTTGGGTTCTACAAGTTCAACATAGTTCTTCACTTAACAATACAACCCATGAGTCTATTATATAGATCTCATGCATACACTTAATTAGACAAGTGGCTCAAAGACTCTAACTAGTCTTCATCATGCAAACTACACATTCACTTAACTGACTGTTTATCAATAGCAGTTCTGACTACCACAGGCGACCGACATCGGTCCCTGCCTTCTTGGAGGTGACCAACGCCAGCTGATCTCCTGTCGATCCTAATTTCCCTTGCACTATTCCCTGACCGACGTCGGTTGTGGTATGCCCACGCCGACGACTGTCATGCTCTGAAAACCTCCCTATTTGCCTTAAGTGAAGCTTTTAGCTCCACACCCTAACACTTAGAGTGTCTGTGTTGGATTGATCAAGCATTTATCTCCTATTATATGTATATAGTCTCTCATTTAGACACCCAAGTCTATCTTTAAGATTTACTAATCATGGATGCCCATGCATGTGACTAATATGAAATCATTTGAGAATTTTTATCCCCCCTCTTTCCTTAGAAACCCATGGTATATACAAATCCTCCTTAATTCCTTATTCACAAGCTTACAATGACTTTATCAAGCTTGATTTACATAGTATATCCCCTACATGTGCCAACCAATAGGTGATTTGAGAGCTTATGGGACTTTGGAATACCATTAATACCCTTTCATATCTCAATCACTCCATTTTGATGCATTTTGGTGCATAATTATCCCATTGGGTAGAGCTAGGGTTTAGGAAGGGTTTTGAACATCCACCATCTTAATGATGGTTCATACAAATCTCTATTCCACTAACCCTTTCATCCCTCCTAAACAACTTATGGTCTTATGCAAAGTGTGTGTGGAGATATGAGTAGAGGATGGTGTGGCTTGAGTTCCTTATTAGGTAGTCTGTATAGGTTATCTCTTTAACATTAATTCATAGAGCTGGGATCCCCAACCCCACTCACTCATATATGTATTTTGAATCCATAGTGGTGCTAAATTTTCCCTAAGTGCCCAAGGCTTGGGTTCCTTTGTGGTAAAAGGTATGAACATTTTAAAGTGTAACTCGACTTATCTGTTCAAGCAATGGAGCTTGAGAGGGAGATAAAAATAAAAAGAATTATCTTATTTCATTTCTTTGCCTCAAATACCTTCTCCAAGGTTTGAACCACCTTTATATACCCCTACATTGCATTTAATCTCTTTGGAGGTATGGATTTACCTTTGAAGTAGATATGGGGTCTTGAGACCTAGATGAGATTTTAGACCTTAAAGTGCTCAAATCAAGTGTTAGAACCCCCCACCTACTTGTAGGTGTGTTTATATCTCTAAGGTTTCTATATCATATTTCCCAGTTTAACCTCCATCTTTTTCACATGCTCTTATATACTCAGACCCCTCACCACCCCTACTCTTTCTTGTAACCTACCTTAAGCATCATTGCTTAGTGTATAGGCCTAAATTAGTTGACATTAGAAAATTGAGTAGTCTCTTTTAGCTCCTTATAGGGGTGTGATCAGATTACAATCATCATATTTCAATCTTGATCATATCCTTAAGGCTCATCTCCTCTAACCCTACCAATACATGAGCAAGTATAGTCAGACCTCAACTTGTATGTGTTAGGTCTACAACTCAGACCAAATAACTACCCTAGTCAAGAGCTTTATCAGGTATGGCTTTAAGGGGTTTTGAATATGTTTTCGTCCCTATAAAGCTCCCTATTTTATATTTTTATGCATATCCATCTGATTTAGTTTGACACCTTCATTTTTTAGGTAACCCTGACTAACTGTATGTGCCCACTCAGTTCATAGTATATTTCTATAGGTTCCATTACCTTTGGGGACATAAAATCCCTATCTTACCTTCCTTGGTTTGATTTCCTTCCTCATGTGCACATACTATCTCATATCTAAGGTAGGATACATACTTAATACTACCAACATTATTTTAGGTACTAATCGATATATGTTGATTGACACAAGGGTCTATGGAACATGGTCTCTAAGCTAAGAGATTGCCCTCTCAGGTATACTTGAGGTCCCAATGGCTCTTTTATGTTGCAATACATCTCTAAAAGATAGGAATATTACTATTCATATCCCTTTCTTATGCTCAAGACTGATCTACATATGATGACTTTGAAGGACTTTTGCATAGTGGGTCTAGGTGATTTTTTTAGGTGGTGATTTATCTTCTCAACAGGGTATATAGCTCTATAAGTCCATTTATTTATGGAACTATTGGTTTTTAATAATCTTATAGGTTGTTTAGGCCTTTATTTCATGTCTTGGAATGGGTAGGGGGTGGTGACCTAAGGGTGATGACTGTGAGGTCATATGGATCTTGAAACTTAGGATACAAGGCTTGAATTAAGGTAGGTTGATAGTGATGAGATTATTTAAAGGGAGAGGCTCTTTAAGGGCTTGAAATGAACTATGAGATCACACCCAAGATGACCTATAAGGACACTAGGAATCCTCATGCATATAACTTATATAATATAACACTTTGAGATCATCAATGAAGCATATATGGTGAAAATTGGAAACCTAGGACTCTCCAAAAAACCTTAACTTTTGCTAAATGACCTTAACATCAGCTAAACAAGAATGTGAAAGTGTTTGAGGGATAACTGATGGTTTCTTAGCTAATGAGGGTTATGATAAGGTTTTAAAACCTTGGTAAAAGGACATTTTGGTATGAATAAAACATTACTTGTTATCCTTTACTATGTTTTGATAACCTTCAAGCCATCATTATACAACATACTACCTTTCTTGATAGTGGAACCCAAATCTAAAGACTATATCACTTGGAAATACCATTTTAGAGGGTTAAAGATCCATCTAAGCATTCACGTTGGAGTAAAGAGGCATGATTAAATTCAAGACACCATTATAGACCTTTAAAAACTATTCACTTGTAGATGTATGCACTTAACACTCTTTACAACCAATGAAAACTTTATTACAACCTACAAATAGTGTTATCTTAGACATTTCTCACTCATATATGCCTACATGTGTGAACTAAAGGTTGAAGATGCCATGAAATGTCCGTATAGGACTAAAGGAAACATGAACAACCACCAATTTGATCAAACAAACCAAAAACTCAATGAAATTATTCCCCTTATTTTGCCCTATGTGGATTAATATGGTGACCAAGTTACCCAACTTATTAGCATTTGTTTATAGATCTCATAAGACCAAAGCTATAACCAATGCTCATGATTGGAAGTTCATCAAGTCTATTTTATTTGGCCAAGAGCCTGGACCTTCTCTCTTTCTCTCCTTTGTATGGAATGAGCACAAACATGAAGTCATATCCAAGTATACCAATGAGCTTAGTGGGGGAAGTGAATTGGTTTTTTGTTCTTTGGGCCCTAAAACACTTGGATCTCTTTGTCATTGGTCTACATTAAACTCCCTTTGCATACTCTTGACTTTACCTAAGCAAATTCATACTGTACATATCCATACCACTCTAAAACCTATAAAATTATTATGTTTCTAACCACAACCCATTATTATTAGGTATGAGGAGGGAAAATAGGAGTTAGATAATTTTTAAAAGTTCATGGTACAACTTGGGGAGTTGAAGAGACATCTTTTCACATATATAGGGCCCATTTAGTGGTAATTATAGGTGTTTACTTGTGAAAATGGCCTCATTAGTACATAAAATGATTGGATATGGAAATGTGGTACTCATGGGGGTCCTTTAAGGCATGTTTGATGGATTTACTGACATTTTTAGATCAAATATTATCATTTAAGGGTCAAATACTCCACTTTTTAGATAATATATCATGGTTCCAAGTGATGGCTTCAAATGAATGGCATTTCAACACTTATTAAAAGGATTTATAACCTCACAAATACTTAAGTTAGGCTATCACGTATTTTCATAACATTCTCAAAGTTTGTAATTAGGCCATACCTTGCATATCTTGAATACACTAGAAAGGTTCATGGTGAGTCATCAGTTGCAACCTTCAATCATCTCCATCACGGAAAATTAGACTATTGAGACCATTTAAAGTCCTTATAATAGACCTTCACACATGATTAAACACTTTGAGTACACTTGACACAGTTGAAATAGGGAGTAGGGATAACCACTATGTATTTCATGACATGACAAGACCTTGGACCTACTGCATTTGATATGACAATCATTAATCCCCTTTTAATTGTCTTGATTCATTAAGAGATATGATAACTATGAGGTTTTATGGTGGAATAGGGTTATCAAGGATTATTTTGACCCATTTCTAGGCCTAAGGGTAGAAATTGGTCAACATTTCTAGTGACTTTAAAGGCTTGACCTGATTACTAGTCAAGAGGACCCAATATCTCTTTGCTTATCACTCATGACCAAATGAAGACCCTTAACTACACATTAACCTTGCCTAATACCTTTTAGACCTTGAGGAATAAATAAACACAAAAATACACAAAAAAATATATAAGAAAATAATAGAGACACATAGCATTAAGAAACTAAAACAAACAACTAATAGACATGTGCAATAGTACTTAGATGAAAGAAACTAGCTACCATGTACAAGAGGGATTGGTGATTTTAATAAAAATACTTGAGTAACATCCCATTGACATGGATAAGGATTTCCTCACCACTTAATCTATATAATTTTAAGGCATTTCTCTCCTTAAAACTAGTAATGATATATGGCCCACTCTGAAAACCATTAAATTTTGAATGCTTATCTAGCTTGGCATGGTCCTCATCCCACTTAAGTATAATGTCACCTTGTTGAAAGGTATTTGAGGAATATTTATTGTCAAATTAACTTTTTAATTGATCTTGGTTAGACCACATGGTATGAATGTCACCATATCTTATCTCTTCCAACTCCCTCAACTCATTCATTCTCACTTCCATTGCATCACTCTCCATGAGTTCAAGTTGGTGTGTAAGTTCCAAAGCTGATAGCTAAAGTGAAATGAGTAGTTTTTATTCTTTGAAATAAATAAGTATATAATGTGAGTGAATATTATACTTATTAGTATTAATCCTATCTACCCATAAGTTAGTCCCTAACTCTGTGTGTCACTCCCTTTGCTTGTCCTCTATTATCTTTTTTATGATCCTAATCAAGTTCTTATTGGTGGACTCTACTAGTCCATTTCCATATGGATAGTATTTGTATGAATAATTGAGGTATATATCATTATTATGGGCCAATTAACACACTCTTTCACTAATTAATTTGAATACATTTTCTAATATAATGGTGGAGGGGACCCTAAACCTAGTCATTAGGTTGTCATAGAACTCCAAAATTGAGTTCTCATTTGCCTCCTTGAGTGCAACTACCTCCACCCACATATTAAAGTAATAAATAGATATCAAAACCCAATTATCTCCAAAACTATATGGGTGGTTAATCATACCTATAAATTCTAATCCCCATTACATTAAGGGTTACTCAACTTAAATGGGTTTTAGATGCAAGGTAGCTAGTCTTTACTTGTCAATGAACATAGCACATTTGGGACCCTCCTAACCAAAGAATGGGAGTACCTAAATAATTTTTTCCAAAAATATCCTGATATTATTCTCTTGTATTCTACTTCCTTATCTAAAAATTTCTCTCTTGTAACCCCATCATGAAACTGCTCTAACAACTTGTCAATTTGACTAGTCTCTACACATCTCATAAGCATGCCACCAAGGTCCTTCTTGAAGAGAACCCCATAAACCAAAATTTAAGGGATGTATTTTATCCTAAATTACCTCCTATTTTTCATATATAATCCTATATTATACTCTCTCATTTGGATTAACTTTGATATGTCATGGGTCTACCTAGAAAGAGACATGGTTGCAACTGCTTGTTGGTCATATTGGGATACCAAAACTATTTTTTTCTCTTCTTTATAATCTACTAAAATGTGATAAAAAAGTCCTATACCTATGGTAAACTTAGTAACCTTCACATCTATGTCATAATCCATTCACTTGGTCACCCAACTATCCCTCTTTTCACTTAAGTCTCTATTGAGGATGAAACACTTAATGTTAGCGTGAACTACCATCATAAATATCTTTTTTTTAGACACCATGTCTCTAAAATTTATTAGGCCTATCATGAAAAAATTATAATTTTTAAACAAATGTATATCTCTCCTCATACCCCTCCAATCTTGACTGAATAATACAATGGGATGCTCTATGTATCCAATGTTTCATTACATGAGCATCGCAAAAATAATATCACTTGTAGAGAAGGCATACATGAAGAAATATTTTGTAAAAATAGGGTTGAAGAGGGTTTTATATTGGGAAATGGCTTGATTTATGACATAAAAACTTCTCTTTCCTTCCTTTCTCCATGACAACTCTATGTTTCTTGAGCATGTGAGTTAGTGGCCTCATCAATTCTTCAAACCTAGGGATGAATCTTCTAATGAAGTTGATTTTTTCCATGAAACTTTGCAATCCCTTTTTATTTTTTCATATTTATAAATCAAGGATTTAATTTATTCTTTCATGGTAAATGGAGAGGTCATATTTTGATACAATGTGTCCTAGAAGTCTACCCTCATGTACTATAAATATACAAGTTTTGGGGTTCAAAGAGACCCCAAACTACTTGTACCTATCAAATACTAACCTCAAATGTGTCAAGTGATCCTTGGGATCCTTGGAAAATATAGTGATTTCATCAATTTGAATGAGTACCATCTCATTTATGAGGCCTTGGAAGGTAACATCTATTTCCCTTTGCAAGGTATCCCCTACATTGGATAGTCTAAAAGGAATCTTCTTATATGTATACGTGCCCCACTTGGTTGTGAAGATAGTTTTGTGTTGATCCTCATCATTCACTAGTACTTCATTGTATTTGGAGTATCCATCAAGGAAAGAGAATCTTTATGAACCTACAACTCTCTAAATAATTTGATCCATAGATGGTAGAGGGTAGTGATATCTTAGTGACACCTTTTTGAGATCTCTAAAGTCCACACACAACCTTATCTACCCATTCTTATTCATCACACACACAATATTTTCCACCCATGAAAAATGTTTGATGGGGAAGATAATGATAGATTCAATAAGCTTGTCAAATCCTTCCTCATAAGGTTCTCAATTTTGGGGTTGATCATTCTTTAGTATTGTCTCACATGTTTGGCACTCTCCTCCAAATCTATGGTATGTTAACTATCCTAGGCTCAAAACCCTTCAAATCATGATATTCCCAAGTAAAAACATCTACAAATTCTTGGCATAATTATATGAAGGTTTCCTTCTTCTCTTTGGTGTTTACCTTTCCTAGCTTGAGTAACTTGTATTTGAATATAACAACCTTTTCATAATGTTCTTCCTTAGTGTAAATGCTTACCATATCCTTTTTTATATAGTAATTTTAATTTAATATTATCTCTAATGTTACTAATCCCTTAGGTAAATTATTTATCCTTAATTAGACAATATAGTCTCCAAATTTATGTTGCATCTTTCCTTGATTCTTTAAGTAAAATTCTGCCTCATGTTATAAGAAATAAGAAATTTTCTTATCACTTTCAAATACTTGTCAGCTCACCTCATTATTAGGGACTAAGGACCTGCATACCTCCTTGATTAGATACTACTCTTTTGTGTCCTTAACCCCATAAACTATATCATATTGTGATCTAATCACAACTAACTATTATGCATGTTGATTGGCCTCTCTAGGAATGGAGCGAATGTCAAAATCTTGAAAGTCCTCTATGAGTTCCCAAACCCTATGTTTATAGGCCTTCAATAATGGATTATTGACTACACTTAGTCCTCTCTTCCTTGCCCATTGTAGCCCATGGATGAGTGCCTCATGTTTTGTAGTATTGTAAGTGAAACTAAACTAAAACCTTAGATAATAATAGTACCTTTGATTGGAATGGGATACAATCATAACACCTTCCCCACTCCCATTCTTAGATCTATAACAATCAAATAATAAGTTTCATACTCCTTCATGATCTTGGTTTGTGATAGTGAGAAATGGTATGGTATCTCTTTCTTTGTGCATGCAATACACACCCACCTAATTCTTCAATACTTTTATAAGGATCATATCCATGGTTGTCTTCTGCCCACTCATCAAGGAGTAAATCTGATATGCCTTATAGTGGTCCCATGGGCTCTTGGTCATTGGAGTGTTCATCCTCATCCAAGATAGTGTAATTGACATTTGATAAGTTTGGAATGTAGGGTTCTAAGTTGAACCTATAAATAGGTTCAAACCTTATGGTAACTTTTATCCTAGATTTGGTCCTAAAAACCATGCAGGACCAATCAAAAGAAAGATACCCTCCAATTTTGGTAGTGAAATCCCTAGACAAGCATAAGGCAAAATAGGGAGGGAGGTCAACTACTATCACATCCTGAGATATATTATAATTAGGAAAAGTGACCAAGATGATTTTAAGGTCTTTAAGGACACAAAAAGTCTTGCTAGGATACCCATTTAACTATAAAACCCCTTTTTCATTAGGTTCATATTTTAGCCCCAGTTTATCAACTATAGACTTAGGCACGATAGAAGTGTTAGACCCACTATCTATAATTAAATTATACACTAAGTAATCTCTTATGATGACTAAAAGGTATAATGGGGGTGGTTTGACTACCTTAGGTGCTTGGGACTCATGGAGTTCACTAGAATTAGTGAGGACTGCACTTACCTTTTCTGCTTGTGTATCCAAGACATAGATTTTGGAGAGTTTTTCTTGAAGGAGGTCCTTTTTTCCAATAATAAGCAAGGTATCCCATAAATTTATAGTGACATGGGAATTATTTATCTAATATACAATCTAATATGAGGGCTAGTTGCCTTAGACTACAACTTAGGAGAAAAAATATTGTTTGGAGTTTGTGTGAACTAAGGTATAAAAGGACCCTTCTAATTCTTCCCTTTCCCCTCTTGAATTTTTTGAGTTGATATAATATTATAAGATACATATTGAGTATTAGTCCCTTTATTTGTTTGATAAGGTGTAAAATCTAACTTGTCAAGTCCCAATCTATCATCAACTACCCTTATCTTAGCCCTTTTATGGTTTGCAACTAAATCTTTTGCCTTGATTATAGTTTGACCTTGATTGGTTGCCACTTGTTAAAAGTAGTGTTCTTATTCTTGGAAGTTATAAAAAGTAGTTTCATAAGGTACTTTGATCCCACTTGATCTTTTTTGACTTGGCATCTTAGATTGAGTCATAATGGGAGTGTCTCCATGCAGCATAGGAGGACCTTCTTTATGTTGTGGAGGAGGTTGATTGTCATGTGATGGAAGAGTAGGACCCTATTGCATAAAATATTCTTGATACACCTTACCACTTGGATCCATTTCCATATCATGTGACTACCCCCATTGATCAGTCCATTGACCCTATTGAGCATAATTATTCTGAGTTGAGACTAGGGCTTTAGAACTAATAGCAGTATTGGGATTATAGTTGTTATATTTCCTTGTGAAATATTCCCTTGGCCTTGTTGATTGGGATGATAAGAATTTTTTTAATATTGATAGTGATGATAAGGGGCTTGGTAGGGTGCTTGATAAGTCCTCTAAGGTGGAATTGTCTACTTTGTTTTGGGTGTTGAGTAGCCCTTCTATCTTTCCTAATTTATCCACTTGGATACCATATGCCTGATAATGATTGGTTGGGGATGGTAATGGAGAAATGGTAGGCATAAGGGGTTGAATTTATAGGAAAAAATGCATGAGGGGTCTATGGGTGAGCTTACCTACTTAGATTAGGCAATTTTCTGCCCTTATGGCCACTTCATAACCTTATGGCAAGGTGCTTCCCCCCATGGATTATATCATGACTTCCATAGAAAAATTAAGAGCCCTTAGGTAGTAAAATAATTCATAATTAGTGGTGAGCTTGATGATTTTTTGGATCCTATCCCAAGTTTTATGAAACCTATAATTTAAATCTACCATAGATTCTTATGGATCTCTTTGAATTGTGGTGAGTTACTCTACCAAAGAGAAATGATCACTCTTATCATAAATTTTTTTACATAAAGTCTCCCCAAACTCATCCTAGGTGTTGATGTATGAAGTTGATAATACCCTATACAACTAGAGTTCCTTACCCTTCAAGGATGTTGCCAATAATCTCATGGCCACATTCTCTTATGTCATATTATAGACTGAGCACAAATTGGCTATGTATGTAATATGTTCTATATGGGTAGTTGAGTTCTCTCCTATGTAATAGGGAATGCTTTTATTGTTAGTATTAGGTATGTCATCAAAATAATTTATTTTTAATGGGATGTCACCATTGAAAGGCAAAAAATATTGCATTTTAGGCCTAGCCATTAAAGGTATAGTATTTACAACAGTGTTTGTTTGGGTAGAATTAGTATAGTTATGGGGTATAGGATAGGATTAAACCTAAGATATCTCTTTATCCTAGCAATGTCTAATGACAAATCAACAAGCTCAGTATCCTTACCCTTTGAGGAGGCTCTTTTGACCACTTTTCTCATGTAACTTGACTACAGATCTACCACTAAAGTACTTGAAGATCCCTAATGTTTTCCAAGACTACCAATGCATGCTCTAAGTCACTTGAATGTTGGTCCCACTAGGCATGCCGGAACTGTTAGCACTCCAAAATACACTCTTTGAAGGAGATAGTTCAATTCTTTTCAAGTTTATACTAACATGGGATTGGCCTAGAGATTATGAGTGACTTATAGTAAGACCAAAACTCTAGTTTATGGGGATATATCCCCTGGTACATATATTGAAGCTTTCTTCCTAAGACTTATTAATATTAGGGTGAAAATTTATAGAATGAAAATATAAAAATAAAACCTACTCTAAGGAAGGTGATGCACTAATATTCACTTATACTCTCTTGACTAATATTCAAACACACTTTATGAATCAAATCAGATGAAAATGACTAAACAAGCTTCTTGACACACTCCTAAACATAAGTATTTCATGTGGAGGTTATGTGGGAGGTCTGCAACTTGAAATCAATGTGAGGAATGTCTACTTGAGACACTACCAATCAGCTCACTCTTCAATAGAACTACCATGTCTTAACACTTCACATGACCTACATAGGATGATAATGTAACACTAGGTGAATGATAGGACCTGTAAAATAATATTAAAATCATAATTTTTTCAAGTCAAAAAACCATAATACACACTACTACTAAAAAATACACTTTTGATTTTCAAGGTTCAAGATACAATTTGGAAGAGTTTTACTACACCTCACCAAGGGATGAAAATAAAGGCATAAAGGCCTAAATATATAGAGTTGTGTGAAATAGAGAAGAATTAATATTTTCATATAAGTGGTATGAAGAGGCCATAATGGTTATGTAGTAATTACAATAGTCCTCCACACTCCTCTATAAATTGCTTGGGTTGACTAGTGCCTTGAATGAGCACCTTGAAGAATTGTAGTTTATTTTTAGAAATGTGTGGCCCATGAAGATCCCATGTACACCATTATTTTTCAACTCCCTTCCCTTTAATTATTTAATAAGCATTTAAATATGTCTAATTAGACCATCTCCATGAGGCATTAAGTAGATGTCCTTATCTGCACATTGGCTATGTTCAAGAAACTACCCAAAACCCTTCAAAATGCCCATTTATATAGATTATTATCACATAAATTTGAAGTGATATATGTATTTTTATGGCACATTAACTCTATAATTACCTTCTACACCCATGAGCATCTTGATTTTTTTGGCTAAGTGGGCCTTAAGGACTAATAGCCTAGTCTCTTGCTCATTCACTATTTGGAGAGTCATGAGAATTGAAACATACCTTAAATTTATTTGATTAGTATTAATTTACACTTAATATAACATAATATAATAGTATCCAGACCTTTCAAGTAGTCCATACTTTCAATCTCACTCCACTTAGATGACTAGGCCATCTCTACTAGCTTCTACTGACTAGTTATTTGGTGAAGGTTGGCATAAGTCTTTCTAGGAAAATATTTGAAAATTTCATGATTTTAAGAGGTAATCAAGCCTCAAACCATTCCATATAATTATTGATAACTTGTGATAATGTCTTTCACTTCATTTCCTACTTAAAATCTTTAAAACTTATAATTTTTGGAAATGTTTGTACATTGTTCATATAAACTAGTACCCTAGTAGAAGACTTATCTAAGTGTACTACATGACACAAGTGTTTTTTAAGTGATTAGAATGAATTCAGATGCATTTTATCTAAAATATTTCCAATAGGGTCATTATTAGGGTTTTAAGGAGGTTTAAGAGGGTCTTAGGCTCTTAGCAATGATTCATACAGGTTAGGGCCTTAACCTCTAAACCAATGCCACTAATATATTGTAGGAAAAGCCCCCACCTATCCTAAAGTTATTATCTCCTCATGTAGAAGTGATTTATATTTTTTAAATTTTCAACTTACCTCTCAGGAAAGAAATGTGCATTATGGGTAGTCTTGAGGTGTCTTCAAAACAAAATGACCAACTATGGCATCTCACCTACAAACCAAAGTGGCCTACACATCTAAAACAACATGATCAACATCTCCATAAAAGTCTAAGATGCCAATTGATCCTATTTTATCCTATGTTATATCTCTTGAGTGATAGTACCTTGAATAAGGTGTTAGGCCAATATGTCTAATTGTAAGACTTCTAAGTGTTGACCCTAAGATATGATTGTGAAGCACTTATCCATTTTTGATAACATGAAAATCACCCTTGAGGGCCCTTAGAATGTCTATGTTGGCTTTATCAATCCATTTACCTCTTTTTGTATGCATATAGCCTCTCATTTAGACATCCAGGTCTATCTACAAGAGTTACCATTCATGGAGGCACCTATAGGTGAGTAATGTGAAATAATTTGAGAACTTTTGGCCCCCTTATTTCCTAAAAAACCCATGATATATGAAAATCCTCTTCAATTCTTTGTTCACAACCTTAAAATGACTTTCTCAGGCTTGATCCATATAGTATATCTCCTACACATGCCAACTAATCAGTGATTTGAGTACCTAAGGGACCTAGGAAGACCATTAAGACCCTTTTATAGATCAATCACTCTATTTGAATTCATTTTATTACATAATTCTCCCATCAGGTTTTGAGCCAAGGTTTAGGAAGGGTTTTAGAGGTTCACCATCTTAACGATCATTAATATAGTATGAACTTCAAAACCAAAACATCTTGTCATGAATATATATTCCACTAACACCTTCATCCCTCTTAAAGAGATCAGGGTCCCATGCACAATGTGTATGGAGATATGAGTAGAGGATGGTGTGACTCAAGGTCCTTGTTCGGTAGTATGTGTAGGTTATCTCCTTAACATTAATTCATAAATTTTGGGACCCCAAACCCACTCACTCCTTTATGTATTTTAATTTCATAGGGGTGCTCAATTTTCCCTAAGAGCCCTAGTCCTAGGCTCCTTTGTTGTGAAAGGTATAACCATTTAACAGTGTAACTTGACCTATCTACTCAAGCAATGGAGCTCGAGAGGGAGATAAAAACAAAATGAATTATCTTATTTCACTCCTCTACCTCAAATAACTTATCTAAGGTCTGAAACACCTTCATATACCCCCATATAGAATTGAGTCTCTTTGGAGGTATGGATTTGCCTTTGAAGTGGATATGGGGTCTTGAGAGCTAGATGAGCCTTTAGGCCTTGAAGTGATCAGATCAAGTGTTAGAAACCCCCACCTTATTATATGTGTGTCTATAGCTCTAAGGTTATCATAACATCTTTCTCAATCTAACCTCCATCTTCTTCACATGTTCCTATCTACTCAGACCCCCTCACCACCCTTGCTCTCTCTTGTAGCCTACCTTAAGCATCATTGCTTAGTATATAGGCCTAAATTAGTTGAGATCATAAAATTGAGAATTATTTTTTATCTCCTTATAGGTTTGTGATCATATCTAAATCATCATGTTTCAATCTTGATCATATCTTTAAGGCTCATCTCCTCTAACCCTACCAACACATGAGCATATACACTCAAACTTCAACTTGTATGTGTTAGGTCTACAACTCAGACCAAATAACTTCCCTACTTAGGAGCACTATTAGGTATGACCTTGAGGTTTTTTTGATATGTTTTCATCCCTCTAAGTCTCCTCCTTTCATATGTTCTAGGCATGGTCATCTGATTTATTTTGATGCCTTAATTTTCTAGGCAACCCTGACTAACTATATGTGCACACTCAATTCATAAAAGATTTTTATAGGTTTCATTTCCTTTGGGGCCATATCATCCATATCTTACCTTCCTTTGTTTGAGCCCCTTCATCACATGTATATACTATCTCATATCTATGTTAGGATATAGACTTAAGACTACAAATAGTATTGTAGGTATTGATCCATGTATGTCGATTGACCCAGGGGTCTATGGAACATGGTCTCTAAAATAAGAGTATACCCTCTTAGTTACACTTTAGGTCCCAATGGATCTCTTATGTTCCAATCCATATCTACAAGATAGGCATATGCCTATTCATATTCCTTTCTTATGCTCAAGGGTGATCTACATATGATGACATTGAAGGACTTTTGCACAGTGGGTCTAGGTGATTTCTTTTAGGTGGATATTTACCATCTTAATAGGGTATATATCTACATAGGTATATTTATTTATGGCACTGATGGTTCTTGATAAATTTATGGGGTTTTTCGGCCTTGATTCCAAATTTTGGAATGGGTAGGGGTGGTGACCTGAGGGTGATGACTATGAGGTCATATGGAGCTTGAAACTTAGGATTCAAGGCTTGAATTAAGGTAGGTTGATAGTGATGAGATTATTAAAATGGAGAGGATATTTAAGGGCTTGAAATGAACTATGATCCCACACCCAATATGACCTAAAATGACCCTAGGCATCTCCATACATATACCTAATAGAATATAACATTTTGAGATCATAAATGAAGCATATATGGTGAAAAGTAGAAAACTAGGACTCTTAAAAAAACCTTAACTTTTTATAAATAGCCTTAACATCTATTAAATACTATTGTGAAGGTATGGGAGGGATAATTAATGGTTTCTTGGCCTAAAATGGATATGATAAGGTCTAAAAAAATTGGGAGAAGTACATTTTGGTATGAATACAACACTACTTTTTGTCCTTTACTATGTTTTGATAACCTTCAAACCACCATTATACAACATATTGCCCTCTTTGGTAGTGGAACCCAAATCTGAAGACCATGTCACTTGGAAGAACCATTTTAGAGGGTTAGATATCCATCTAAGCATTCAAGATAGAGTGAAGAGACATGATTAATTTCAAGACACCATTATTAGACCTTAAAGCATTATTCACCTTTAGATATATGCACTGAAAACTCTTTTTAACCAATGAAAACTTGTTTACAACCTACAAACTATGTTAGCTTAGACATTTCTCACTCTTATATGCCTACATGTATGAACCAAAGGTTGATCATGACAAAATGTCTCTGTAGCACTAGAGGAAACATGAAAATTTACCAATTTGATCAAACAAACCAAAAACTAAATGAAATTGCTCCCCTTATTTTTCCCTATGTAGATGAATATGGTGACCAACTCACTCAACTTCTTAGCATTTATTTAGGCAAGTAAAAATACTAAACCTACAACCAATGTCCATGATTTGAAGGTCATCAAGTATATTTTCTTTCTCTAAGATCCTATACCTTCTCTCTCTCTCTCTCTCTCTCTCTCTCTCTCTCTCTCTCTCTCTCTCTCTCTCTCTCTCTCTCTCTCTCTCTCTCTCTCTCTCTCTCTCTCTCTCTCATCTCTCTCTCTCTCTCTCTCTCTCTCTCTCTCTCTCTCTCTCTCTCTCTCTCTCATGTGTATGGAATGAGCACAAACCTGAAGTGCTCTCCATGTCTACTAATGAGCTCAGTGGGGGAAGTGAATCACTTTTTTTCTCTTTAGCCCCTAAAACTTGGATCTCTTTATCATAGGCCTATGTTGAACTCCCTTTTCAAACCCTTGACTCCATCTAATAAAATATTTACAACTTTGAAAACTTCTAAAACCTAAAAAATTCCTATCTTTTCTCATGTTTCGACCACAAACCATTATTAATAGGTAGGAGGAGGAAAAATAGGGGTCAAATAATGTCTAAAAGTTCATGGTACAACTTAGGGAGTTAAAGAGACATGTTTTCACATGTGTGGGGCCCATTTAGTGGAAATTAGAGGTGTTGAATTTCTAAAAGGGCCTCATTAGTACATGAAACACTTGGATATGGCAATGTGG